>CM060697.1:41859014-42064014 GCA_030686995.1 Artemisia argyi
ATTTTAGAGAAATGGCAGAAATAGTCCCTAAACTATACTAACTTTGTATATTTTCCATTTTACCCTTAACTTTATAATATTTGCAAAACTAGTCCTTATAAGTTTCTAACTTGTTTTACTTTCTATCCTAAGGTTCTAGAACTTTGCAAAAAGGGTCCTTATACTTTATACTTCTAAGTTATGTCAAAAACAGTCCTTAGATTTAGTATTTTTAGAAAGTTACCATATATACCCCTATGCATGAAAACTATTGCAAAACTAGTCCTAATTTCATGTAAACTATATTTTAATGAAACAAAAGAATTTCCTAGCTTATCTTTAACTAATATATGCTCAATTAAGTCATCTAACTCTGATTATAGCACATGTTAAGGCAATTTAGCATACAAACACATATTTTTCTAAAATTAGGGTTTCGAGAAGGAAACTTCAAAATGAAAATGATCAAGGCTCATGTATGGGTTCTAAGGCATCCTATATCTATCCTAGGTCAGTACTAACACTATTAGAATCAAATTTTAGGCTTACCTAGGTCGTGGGAAGCTTAACGTGGTAAAACTAGGGTTTTCGACTAGAAATGGACCTCGACTAGTATCTAGGATCTTGTACTCGACTCCTAAGGGTTCTACGGACTTAGTACTACAGAAATGTATGTGATAGAGAAGAGAGGAAGGTGTGAAGTGAAGTGGTGTGGTTTGGTGGGTATTTATAGGGTGTGTTTAGATTATCGAGCAAGAAAGAGAGCAAGAGGTGACGAGGAGGGGGGACTGATTCATGGTAGCTAGAGGGTTATATGGAGGACCTAATGGGTGAAAAGGAGTGGCTACGGGTAGCTAGGGGGCTGCCTAGGCCGGTTGTGGTGGTGGTGTGTTTAGCGAGCCAAGGTGGTGACAAGGAGGTGATCCACCTCCTTGTGTGCTTGCTAGGGAGGTGTTAGGGTGCTAGCTTGGTATAAGTAAGGTGTTAGGGTACTAGGTTGAGGAGCTTGAGGTGCTTTGGTTAGGTTTTAACTAGTTTTGTTTTAGTTTTGACTAGTTTTGTCTAGTGAAAGATTAAGGTCTAGCCTAAGGTTTTATGTTTAGATTAGGATCCTATGAGTGTTTAGTGACTAAGATTAAGTCCTAAGAGGCTTATACTAAGTTT
Organism: Artemisia argyi; assembly: GCA_030686995.1. NCBI lineage: Eukaryota > Viridiplantae > Streptophyta > Magnoliopsida > Asterales > Asteraceae > Artemisia > Artemisia argyi. Next base: position 41,860,158 of record CM060697.1, read on the forward strand.
TGTTAGCTTGTGGGAAAGTTTTGGGAAGGTTTGACCTAGTTTTGGGACTTGTAAACCCTAGTTATGGTTTTGTGCTTAAGGGACTTGTACCTTAGTTCTAGGGAGTTGTACTATGGTCTAGGGAGTCTAAGATATCCTAAAGTTACTATAGCAACTTATACCTAATCCTTGAACACTTTTAAACTAGTTCAAATAAGCAATTAGGGTTTTAAAGATAACTGTAAACACATAGGGTGCAATTAGGGTTTTGTTAAGGTTTCTAATAGATATAGTATCCTAAAGTTATAGATTACTTAATGTATTAGTGTTTATAACCTAGACTTGACATACCTGGATGTTTACAGGAGGTAAACATAGTGGTGTTGTGGATAGGTGGATACCTGAGTAGTTCTAAGAGTCATATAGGTAATAGAGATGTAATAAAGCAAAAAAATTTACTCGGGAAAATGATATAGGCATTTCTAATCCTAGAGGATGCTTAGTGAGGGCCTAAGTTAAGTTAGTAAGGCATAGCTAACCTTGGGGCGGCTTAGTGGGGAAGTTAGTGGGTTACTACACCACTTCATGCCATAGGTTGCTTAGTTACCTAGGATACATGCTTAAAGAGTCAGCCAAAAGGTTGAGTTATATTCATAGGTTTTAGTTGAAAATAGTTGAATATGAGTTTAGTAAACCATGGGCTACGTTGTTTTACACCCATGTAAAGTAGGTAGAAACTGTATTTAAATAGTTTGTTTCAGTATTGTATGATCAGTACAATACTAGGGAAGAAGTGTTATTGCACTAAGCTCATGAAACCGCACGTTAACAGTCCAGATCATGGGGCACTGCAGATGAAACCATGATGGGACAAGAAGGATTACTTGCAAAAGTTAATCCTTTAGAGGTTTCAAATATAGTACTTATTGGTACCTGGCTGGGGTAAACCAACGAGAATTGTCTAACTCCAATAGATCTATCAACTATACTCGCATTCACCTATGTAAAACCCCCACAAGTGATTATGGTTCATGAATTTTAGTTATCTAATGGTGGCAAAAAGTAACTCTCGTGCAATAACAAAAAAAAAAAGACTTATATTCTATTTAAAGCAAAAGTAAGCATGTAACCCTCTCACATGGTTTATAAAGCATTTAGAAAGAGTGAGGCTATGAACTCACCTGGGCTTTAGGGAAATCTGATTGATGTGAAGAGTGACTCGGAGATTAAACTGCTTACTCATGTATCCTAGGGGTACTGTTTGGTGTGTGTATATGTCAAGTCCTAGTTATTGTTTTTAGGTTTCTCAAGTAATCACACTTAGGGTTTCTAGATTTAGTTATAACATAACACCGTTCGGGCCATCGTAATTCAGAAGTATAACTCCTCACATGATGCTCCCTACTATTGTATTATGCTGTCAACATAATACCGTTCGGGCCATCATAATTTAGAATTATATAACTCCTCACACGAAACTCCCTACTATTGTGTTTTGTTATTAAGTACTAGATTTAAATATAACGTATCACCGTTCGGGCCATCATAATTCAGATGTCATATTGTAGTAAACGTTTGAGGAGCCAGGGCATTTTAAGTCGTAAACCCAGCAAACTCGTCAAAACGAATTCACAAATGAAACCCCTCACATGAAACTCCCTAGTATTGTGACACATTACTTAAAAAGATAGTACTTTCATCTATTAGGTAAATACTTCATTTAAACCTTTAAGTTTATTAGTTGACACTATTTACCCTTCAAGTTTATATATCTACAAAATATACCATGTACTTATATATATATATATATATATATATATATATATATATATATATATATATAAAGTTTTAACTTCCTAGATTATTCAAATTTAGTCCCTATACTTATATATTTTAAGAAAATGACAGAAATGACCCTTAGACTTATAGGTTTTCAAAAATTACCATTTATACCCTTAACTTAACAACTTTGTTGATATAAATAATGCGTAAAAACGTTATTAATATTTCTCGATATCCTTGTGTTTTGACGATCGCAAAATGTAAAATCATTAAACGTAAAATCATTACGTAAACAAGTATTTAGTGACAAAATATCATTACATCCAACTAAATCACTTAAGGTATGAATAAACAATTGCCTAATACATTTTATGATCAAAGGAAGGTTTATTTAACAATTACAAATTATATAAAATGGTATAAACATTTTATATATTTAGAAAAACACTTTTGGTAATTAAAGGAAAATGTTTAATTTATAATAAATATATGAATTCAAATTTTTAACCAAAATCAGTTAAATCTACACCAAATAAACTTTTTCCAGAAGCCGTTACAGGTGGGCGGCCCCCTTAATTATAAGGGGCGGCCCCCATAATTTTAAGGGTGCCGGCACACGCTTCTGTGTCAAAAACTTTTGCCTATAAATGTTGGTTCAAATCTGTAATTTTTCTTCACTTTTTGCACAAAAACTTTCTGTCCAAATCCTCTCAAATCATCTTCCTAAAACCTTTGATCATAAACTTATTAGTTTTTGTTTCAAGTGATCCATTCTCTTATCATTCAAAGTGCAAGAGAAAAATACTCCTTTCATATCAAATCAAGAAGTATTGAAGATTGGTTGTGTAGTTTGTATATATAAATTGTAAAGTTATGTAGTGATTGTAATAAGTAGATCTAGGTGGGTTTGTAAATCTAGTATAGTAGAAGTAGTGGTGTGAAGAAGAAGTAGTGAAGTAGTGTGTAGTTTTGAAGTAGTAGTGGTGTGTACAAATTGTGAAGAAGGTGTGTCAAGTCGTGAAGAAGTCGCGAGATTGGTTCTATCTACTATTGGAACTCGACATTTAGCTTAGTGTCGTTAATTGGTGTAAGCAAAAGTTTTGTAAGGTTTTTCCGCCATAAGGGAGTTTGTTGACATAGTGAAGAAAACTCTCGAGTACGTGACTCGGGGAGTGGAGTAGGGCGAAGAGGTACTTCGTAGCCGAACCACTATAAATCCTTGCGTTGTGGTTTGATCTTTCTATCTGTATCTTTTCTTTACTTTCTTACTTACACAATAATTGTTTAGTTAGTTAGATTAAATTGTTTACATTGTGCAAGTGTTGAATTTCACATAAATAAGAATCGAAGTTTTTGAAATCAAAGTTTTTTTAAATATAAATTGACGTAAAACTATTCAACCCCCCCCCCCTTTTAGTTTTCCACAATTGGCATCAGATTCTCTCCAACGTATTTTTGATTAAATATAAATCTAATATGTATGTGTATATATATATATATATATATATATATATATATATATATATATATATATATATATATATATATATATATATATATATATATAAGTATACTTATTTTAATTTTCAGAATCAAAGCCACGAAAAACACAAATTTGGTCCGGCGGCCCCCTTAAATTTAAAGGGGCCGACAGCCAAATAAAGGGCGGCCCCCTTAATGTTTTAGGGGGCCGGCCATCTGATTCTCTCTCCCCGTTTTTCCTCCTTATTCCACTTGCCAAACACTCCATATTTCACTCTCTATTCCCTCTCTACCTGTTGTGAACGAATTGTAAACCGAAAAACATCAAAAACCCTCTTCCAAATCACCCAATTCATCTTGTTTCGCAAGGGGCAAATACTTATAACACGATTAGCAACAAGTATTGTAAGTTTTCATAACACATTTCTTCTAATTTCATCAAATTTGGCCATAATCAAGATTAAGCATTTTATTTCTATTTCTTCAATTTCATTTTTTCTTTCAAATTGAGTCTTGGATTTCCATAACTAAATGCTTCCCTTAGGATTAGAATGTAAAATTAACACTAGAAACTAGTAATCACAAACCCTCTTGTCAAAAAAATTTGAAAAAGTTCATACATTCATTTTCAAATTTTTTTTTATATACATTGTTGAATAATGCTATAAAAACTTGTTAAAACATATCACATTATGTTTTTATAACTTATTAATCACAAAAACAAATTTTTCAATGAAGTAAAAACATTTTGTTGTTTGATAAGAGGGTGTTTGGATCATGTCCAAATAGTGTCGAAAATTATCCGATATAACCTTTGTAATACATTGTCAAGAATATAAGCATAAAACTAGCAATTTAGAGTTGTCAAGATATATAATTCATATATATATTGACATTTTGGTAGTAAATTTTTTTTATAAGGAAGCGTTTGGTTTAACTAGAAAAATGGTATTTTTGAGTCAAAATATAAACTATCTTTTTTGAAACAAATCACTTGCATAAGAAACTCGTTAGAAATAGCTAGTTATACGATCTAATGTACATCTAGCAAAGTTTCATGATATATTAAGATGTTTAAAGGGGCGTTTGGATTATACCATAACAACTTGCTAAACATCGTAAAATATATCTAGAACGAGTTAAAAATAAAAGTGAGGAACATAGCAAACTACTTCTTAGGTTAAAGGTCTTTGAGTCAAAGTATGTTTACGTTCCACATATGTCATAAAAACATTTACACCACATTTTTACGTTATATTTATTTTAATTTTATCTTATTGTTATCATGTTTAGGTGAAATGCCCAAAGCCATTACCGAAGATATCTCCCTAACCAAAAACTATATTCCCAAAGTCTCTCAACTTCCCACCACCTCTCCTTGCATTGCTCATTTCTATCGTCAAATTGAAGATAGAAATATTCAAGAAGGTCGTGTTGTAAATCAAGCTTACTATCAATCTGATTTCATTGAACGTCTATTTACAAACATCCGCTTCGAATGTCTTTACCAAATCAATGAAACCATCATTCCTCGCTTTATTCTCGACTTCTATAGCCAACTCAAGGTCCAAACCGACGATTTTGACTCCATCTTCATCTCATTCATGATCCAACATGAATTTATCACTCTAACTCTTGCACAATTTGGTCAAATCCTCCAAATTCCTTTCACTGGTCAATCCGTTTTCACAAACGAATGGGATCTTGAATCTCTCCAACATTGTCGTCCAACTTTTGGTCCTTATTTCTCCGAAATTCCTTCTCCCGGAGAAATTCGTCAATCTACCACTCGAAAAATCCAGTCCAAAAATGTCGATATTTCTAAAAACCAAATTCTACTCAAAGAATTAAGCCCTGGCATGAAGCGTTGGGAAGAACTCATTCGTGAGAATGCGTTTGGTACCGGAGGCCACCGTGACAATCTCCCGGCTAGCCTCGCTCACATGTTGTATTGTATTGTTGCCGAACAACACTACAATTTGGCTTATTTCTTCATCAAGCATATTGAACGTGCAAGAGCTACTCCTAAAGCCAATCTTCCGTATGGAATGTTCCTCACTCGTCTCTATCGTCATGTCATCGAACACTATCCCGATCTTGATGGTAGTATATATGAATCCATCTATCCGACCTTGCATCCTCTTGTTCTTAAACAAACCCGTAAACGTCGTAGTGATAAGGGTAAATCTCGTCGTCATAGTTTCCATGGCTTATCATCTCATCAAGAGGATGACGAAGAGGATGAATACATTCATCGTGCCCCCTCTCCCGATACGTTTGTTGATGACTTGGAGGATCTAGACTATACCGATTACCTAGTACCATCTCCTTTCGCTCAAACCAACCAAGTACTATTTGAGCGACAAACCAAGTTGCTCAACCAACACCAAAGGATGCATGAGGAGATGCGAGGAGGCTTCAAGTCTATTTCCAAGACGCTTGGAGGGTTGTTCCGAAAGAAGAAGATGTAATAGGGAGCGTTTTGGATAGCTATGTTTGTTGAACTATTAGTTTATTATGTTTGTTGAATAATTATTACTTATGTGCTATATTTCCGATATGTATTCGGAAATAGTTATGTGTTGCTATGGATTTTGGTACATTAAGACTATAACTTTGATGACTTATTATTATTAGTTGATCTACTATATGCATGCATGTCTTTTTATATCTGTTATATGTTTGCATGATTAATATATGATTATATATGAATTACTTGCTTTTCTAATAGACCAAAACTAATATGTATTGTTCCAATAGAGCTTGCTGCAAACACAAAACTAAAATAAACCACTTTTAGAAAAATTTTGAAATTTGGTCGCCTATAAAATTACCAGATGGTAGACCCCTTAATTATCAAGGGCGGCCCCTTTAATTTTAAGGGGGCCGGCCATGAATTAAGGGGACCGGCCATCTCGAACAGTTTTTACACTGTTTTCTTTTGCACCTTGTTACTCCTTTTGCTAGTCCCAGCTACCATTTCCCTTAAAAACTAAACTGATTTTGGAATCTAACCATGCATTTTCAAATTAATTCGATTTCTAAACATGCTTTCATGCTATAAAGACCTTATACACCTTTCATCCACACTCCATCATCATCACACCTATTAAACTCAACCCATTCATCATGTCATCACCAAAAAGCACCACCTCCAACAAAGCCAAGAAACAAAAACATGTTATCATACCACCAAAACAACTCTTTATTGATCTCACAAATGAAGACAATACCACTCCATCACCACCACCTCAATGGTCATCTCCTAGTGCTCCAAATGCACCATCCAAAACACCATCAACTCATGGAACCTCTAACTCCACCATACCATCATCATCATCATCTACCAATGACTAAATCAACAATCACTTATCACCTCCACCAAGAATACCACCACCACCACCTATTGAAAATGCATCCTTAGACATCACTCTTTCACTATCACCCATCACACCTCTTGATGCACAATTTTCACCATCACCACTCAACCCACCAAACTTCAACCCCATCCCATGGAGCCTACTTGAAGCTCATGGTGATACTTGCCTTTTTTGCATTCATAATCGTACCATCATCTTTGGCCTAAGAGATGAAATACACTACATGTTTTCATATATTGAAAGCTTGTTTCCTCAACCTCCACCAACAACATCCACACCTCCACCACCAACATCAACTACACCTCCACCTACAGCAACATCAAACACACCTCCATCAACACCATCATCTCCACTTACAACATTGCTTCCCCCAAATTAAGTATGTTTAGTGTATGGAAAATAAAATGTTTCAACTATTTTGTTGGCAAGCTCTAGGAAAATATTTCTATTAGAATTTTGGTTGCTAGTTATTGTGTATGCTTGTAAGCCCATAGGGCTTTAGTTTATTGGTTATCTTATTTATGCATCTTAGATGCATGTTGCTTGTACTTATTAATATTTAGTTAAAGTGTTCCTTTCATGCTCATTTTGCTTGTTACACTTATATATGTATATATTTGTTTAATGCTTCATATATATTGTGTTATCTAAATATTTTTGCAAGCATTCCATATCTCGATTTGTTTTATAACCTTAAAACGAGGGGGAGTACACATCAAGGGGGAGCTCATACAACATCGGGATAACCCTTTTGATGTTCACAAAAAGGGGTAGAAATGATATAAACTCACTAAATACTTGCATATATAATAATTTTTTATTTAATGAGTTTTGATTTTGTAATCATCAAAAAGGGGAGATTGTTGATATAAATAATGCGTAAAAACGTTATTAATATTTTTCGATATCCCTATGTTTTGACGATCAAAAAATGTAAAATCATTAAACATAAAATCATTACGTATACAAGTATTTAGTGACAAAATATCATTACATCTAACTAAATCACTTAAGGTATGAATAAACAATTGCCTAATACATTTTATGATCAAAGAAATGTTTATTTAATAATTACAAATTATATAAAAGTAACTCCCAATACCGTCTTCCACGGGTTATGGGTCCCAATACCGTCTTTCACGGTGTATGGGGGAGGTTGAGACGTAGACAACCATACCCCTACCTAAGGTAGAGAGGTTGTTTCCGGTTCTACCTAAGGTAGAAAAGGACCTCCAGCCTTTTGTAGGGAGTGAGGATCGAACCCTTGACCTCTAGGTTAAGAGGCAAGGGGTTTTCCAACTGATCCAACCCTGAATAGTAATTACAAATTATATAAAATGGTATAAACATTTTATATATTTAGAAAAACACTTTTGGTAATTAAAGGAAAATGTTTAATTCATAATAAATATATGAATTCAAAGTTTTAACCAACATCAATTAGATCCACACCAAATAAACTTTCCCCAGAAAATACAAAAGTTACAGGCCGTTACAGGTGGGCGGCCCCCTTAATTATAAGGAGCGGCCCCCATAATTTTAAGGGGGTCGGCCATGAATTAAGGTGGCTGGCACACGCTCCTGTGTCAGAAACTTTTGCCTATAAATACTGGTTCAAATCTGTAATATTTCCTCACCTTTTTGACAAAAACTTTCTGTCCAAATCCTCTCAAATCATCTTCCTAAAACCTTTGATCATAAACTTATTTGTTTTTGTTTCAAGGGATCTATTCTCTTATCATTCAAAGTGAAAGAGAAGATTATTCCTTTCATATCAAATCAAGAAGTATTGAAGATTGGTTGTGTAGTTTGTATATATAAATTGTAAAGTTGTATAGTGATTGTAATAAGTAGATCTAGGTGGGTTTGTAAATCTAGTATAGTAGAAGTAGTGGTGTGAAGAAGAAGTAGTGAAGTAGTGTGTAGTCGTGAAGTAGTAGTGGTGTGTACAAGTTGTGAAGAAGGTGTGTCAAGTCGTGAAGAAGTCGTGAGATTGGTTCTATCTACTATTAGAACTCGACATTTAGCTTAGTGTCGTTAATTGGTGTAAGCAAAAGTTGTGTAAGGTTTCTCAGCCATAAGAGAGTTTGTTGACATAGTGAAGAAAACTCTCAAGTACGTGACTCAGGGAGTGGAGTAGGGTGAAGAGGTGCTTCGTAGCCGAACCACTATAAATCCTTGCGTTGTGGTTTGATCTTTCTATCTCTATCTTTTCTTTAGTTTCATACTTACATTATATTTGTTTAGTTAGTTAGATTAAATTGTTTACATTGTGCAAGTGTTGAATTTCACATAAATAAGAATCGAAGTTTTTGAAAACAAAGTTTTTTTGAATATAAATTGACGTAAAACTATTCAAACCCCCCCTCCCCCCCTTTTAGTTTTCCACAAACTTTTACAAAACTAGTCCTAAATGTTCATAACTATATTAACTTTTATCCCTAGGTCATATAACTTTGTAAAAAGGATACTTATACTTAGTACTTCCAAGAAATGTCAAAATAGTCCCTAGACTTAATATTTTCAGAAAGTTACCATATATACCCCTATGCATGAAAACATTTGCAAAACTAGTCCTTTTTATATTTTTATGAAACAAGAAGTTTTCCTAGCTTATGTTTAACTAGGGGTGGAAACGATTCGAGCCGCTCGGGAAAAGCTCAGGATTGGATCAATAAAAAGCTCGAATGAGCCGAGCCTAAACGAGCTCGAACCCGAGATCGAGCCTAAGTTTGGGCTCATTTAATAATCAAGCTCGAGACCGAGCTTTATAAAAAAGCTCAAGTAGGCTCGCGAGCCTAAACGAGCCCTAGAAATATATACGTATATAAATTGTATATATGTATAAACGAGCTTAAAAGTAGTAAATGAGCTCGAGCTTTATGTAATTAACGAGCCGAGTTCCATTTGAACTTTATTTTCTTTAACTTATCATATAAATTAGTCGACCCCGAGCAGAACTCGAGCTTGTTAAAATTTTCACGAGTTGAGCTCGAGCTTAAAATATAAGGCACGAAACGAGCTCGAGCCCGAGCTCGAGCTTTATATATATAAACAAGCCGAGCTCGAGCTTTGGCGAGCTCGGGCTCTGCTCGGCTCGTTTCCACCCGTAGGTTTAACTAATATAAGCTTATTAAATTAACCTAGATCAGCTTATGGCTTATGAAAAGGGCTTATAGTATGTAAACATGAATCGACACTAATTAGGGTTTTAAAAAGAAAACGTGTAAAAGAAAATGACCAAAGCTTAGGCAATGGTTCTAATATGATCTAAGGCATCTTATATCTATCTTAGGTCAGTACGAAATCAATTAGAACGATTATAAAGGCTAATGTGGTCAAGGTGATGTCTAACATGGGTTTTGCTAAAATTTAGGGTTTCTCAGCTAGTTTTCACTTCGACAAGGGTTCTAGGTCTAATGTTCTCGACTCGTAGGATTACTAGAGACCTTATACTACTATTCATGGGGTGGCGTACTTACTTCCCCAATCCTATGAGTGCCTACTTCACTCCTATGTCGAGCAGACTAAGAAGCTCCTAACATGAGATCATTAGAATTTACTCATGCATTAAATACAATCAATAAAACCTAGTACACATCGGTTCATGTTTCCTAAGACGTTCAAGCATGTTACACAATGGAGATCTGCCAGTTTTCTTAAGCCTAACATTGAAATCGTTCATCCAATACAACCATAAACAAGTAATCAACACATAATGAACATCTAGGTCTCATTAGATCTAAGCAAACACAAGATAAATCTAGCCTAACATGTTGAAATCAAGACAGGCACAAGATATAGACAACCAACACATAGACATATTGATTGAATTAAGAGAAGACTTATCTCAATAGCACATGAAAGGATTCAAGGGGTGAAAACCCTTGAATTTACTGTAAAATACGAGCTAGGGTTCACAAAGTTCGGCCCTAGGGTTTCTCCACACAAGTTCCTCTCTAATGAATGAAAAATAGAAAACTATATATAGAGTTTAGAAGGTGAAGTGTGGGCGATTTTTCTGCCTCCCCTCCCTAACAATTCCGGCCTAATTCTGTCCATCTAATACGTTTTTCTTCTTTAATCTTTCACAGGATTAACTGAACTAACGTGTAGATCTGATTTGTTAGGGGTGGGGAGTCGGTTTTATCTTTATTCTATCATATAAATTGCTCCATTTGAAACCCTAATCTGTTCTTATTCAAGAAAACGATTTAACTGGATCAATCGTTGCTTTAGTTAGGGTTCTGAAATCGTTTTTTGTTTATCCCTATCTAACCTAAATCGTTCCTAATCTTTATCAGGTCTATTGAATTTAAGGGATTAACCGCCTTTGCAAGAGTTGGATCTGGTGAAGTCGTTTCTTAGGGATTAAACCGACTTTGGTTTATTGGATCTGGTGAAATCGACCATTATTCTTCTTGTTCTTAAGTCGGTTAGACTTATATATATTTAAGGTCGAATGTTTTATCCCTACTGTCTTATTGCAATCGATTATCCTTCTTAGGATCATTGATTTTTATTAGGGTCTGGTGTTATTTGATGCTGATCGTTATGGTTAAGAAACCCTATTTAGGGTTTCGATTATTTTGGCATGGAAGGGATCTTGGATCTGGTTGAAGGTTTGGTTTGGGTCGATTTGGTGTGATGCTTATTGTTCTATACTTTGATAATCGATTCAAGTTGGATTTGGCTTTAACGCTTAAAAAACCTTTATTGGTTTTTACATTCAATTGTTTGTTCTAATGGGAAGTATACCCTCGTTTAGGGTATTAATTATTGCTGGTTTTATGATGGTGAGTTGCTGCTGCATGTCAAGTGATTATTTGTGTGTTGTTTATCAACTGCTAGTTCTGTCCAAGATGTTCGTATGATGCAAGTGGGTTGAGAGAGATGCAAGTTAAGATTGAAGGATGTTAGGGTTCGTTTAAACCCTAAGTTAGTCGATGGTTTAAGTTGTGATCATATTGGCTCAAGTTGCTTCATGGTTCATATGATACTTGATTTTATGATGGGTTGAGCTGTTGGTGATTACATGTGGTTAGTACATGGTGTTTTTCTACTCTATGGGACCTGAATTCTTATATGATGATTCATAAGTGAGGAAAGGACTATGTTTGATAGATATTCTTTGATCCCTAGAATCCGGGCAGAATTCATATGTAATGGGTTGATTGGTACTCTATATGGACGTTAAGTTGGAAAGGTCTTATTCAAAACCTTTTTATCATCAGATTGTATGTTGAAGATCGCTTGGATGTGTATTCTTGGATTCTTCATGGAAGTTAAGGTGAACCCCAAAAGTGATTTAGAAGGCTCAAGTGTTTTCTTGAGTAGTTTTATCATGTTTTATGTACTTGTGTCATTATTGGTAGGTTCATTTTATTGTAAGTTATAGGAATGGTTTTTCATTCTTATATATCGAGTCTGTAAGTGTCCTACGGGACTGAGGTGAGGGATATCACCCTCATCCTATGTACTTCAACGTTTTTTGGTGTAATGAATTTTACCGGGGTGAATTAACCCTTTTACCCAAAAAAAAAGAGTTTAGAAGGTGACGGCGTCAAGAACAAATGTCTGACGCCGTCATCTCGCCGCCAAATAGTTCCTCGGACTGCCTAGATCTGGGTCTGACGCAGTCATGTGGTCTCCATATGCAGGCCGTCACAAAATTAACTCTTGACGCCCTTGTTGTGACGCCTTCAGGTTTTCACTCGGTCGTCACCACTTTTACTCTTGACGCCGTCATAATTTCCTTCTTGACGCCGTCAGGTACTGTTCTCAGCATGGAAAATTAAGTCTTTGGCGTTTTCTTCACTTTTATGCTCCAAAAACGTCCGAATTGCTTCCTTTTCCAGATTTCACTCCCAAAGTACCTAAAATCACAAAAGGAACGATTTAGGGTAATATTTGATCAAATAAATTCAATTCCGGGCTTAAATGACCCCCTAAAAGTGGTTCATTTTTCGCCTCATCAACCACCAGCAGAAACCACCATCACCACCACCACCAGCAGCGACCACCACCATCAGCAACAACCACCACCACAAGCCACCACCATCACCAGCCACCACCACCAGCAACCACCACCAGCAGCAACCACCACCACCAGCAACCACCACCACCAGCAGCTACTACTACCACCACCACCACCAGCTACCACTACCACCACCACCACCACCACCACCAGTCACCATTACCACCACCAGCAGCAGCTACCATTACCACCACCACCACAACCAGCCACCACCACCACTAGCCACCACCACCAGCAGTAGCCACCACCACCACCACCAGTAACCACCACCAGCAGCAGCTACCACTACCACCACCACTAGCAGCAGCAGCCACCACCACCAGCAGCTACCACTACCAAAACCACCACAACCAGCCACCACTACCACCACCACCACAACCAGCCACCACCACCACTAGCCACCACCACCGGCAGCAGCCACCACCACCACTAGCAGCAACCACCACCAGCAGCAGCTACCACTACCACCACCACCAAAACCAACCACCACCACCAGCCACCACTACTACCACCACCAGCAGCTACCACTACCACAACCACCACAACCAGCCACCACCGCCACTAGCCACCACCAGCAGCAGCCACAACCAGCAACCACCACCACCAGCAGCCACCACCACCAGTAGCTACCACTACCACCACCACCAAAACCAACCACCACCACCAACACCACGAGCCACCACTACTACCACCAGCAGCAGCTACCACTACCACTACCACCAGCAGCTACCACTACCACTACCACCACCACCACCACAACCAGCCATCACCACCACTAGCCACCACCACCACCAGCCACCACCACCACCACCACCACCACCAGCAGCCACCACTAGCAGCCCCCACTACCACCACTACCAGTTGCTACCACTACCACCACCACCAAAACGAGCCACCACTACCACTAGCCACCACCACCACCAGCCACCACCACCACCACCACAATCACCACCACTAGCAGCAGTCATCACCACCAGTAACCACCACCATGAATAATCGAATAGTTGAGAAGAGTATTGAAGAGAACTCGAGTCAAAACGAGATAACAGAAATAAGTCAAAGAGAAAACTAACAACAAACATATCAAGTTTGGACTTACGACAAACCCTAAGCCGTAAACCCTAAGCGAGAAACCCTAAGCGATAAACTCTAAATGCTAAACCAATCCGTAACTCAAACAATAACCAAAGAATAATCCAATAACTCCAAAAATATGGTAGTATACAGGTAGCATGTCTTGAAGAATCCAATAACCCTCGTGTGTTCAGTTTTTATCCCAAATGTCTCACGTACATTTCTATTTTCCTTAATTCGTTATTAACCAAATTTAATAACAAATGTCTTTACAACTTATAATTTAACGATTGTTTTTATCTCTTTCTTTTATGTTGTCCAAGTCGATTCAATATCAAGTCGCAACAAACTAGTTACTATTTTTTTTCGAGTCACGGTCAAACATTTATTCCCTCGGGTCAAAACCTGATCCCAAATCATTGTTGGAAATATTGAGTTTTGAAGTTTATTATTCACAAAGCATGAGATACAAGTAGTTGTTGCATCAACTCATTGTACCTGGTAAGTCAAGACTTGGTAAAAGGAAAGTGGAGACTTTTGCATACCACACTCAATTCCTTATCTTTACGAACAGTTTTTAAATATCTTCAATTCACAGTATGATTTAGGCGCCTTTGGTCGATCTCTTTTCCTGCCTAAAGTCTTTGGAACCGTTCATCTACCTCTCCAGCCTATTTATACCTCTGTATTGTATACCAAAGAACACACACAAACACATATATCCCTTTCAAAGAAGACTTCAACAATGGCAGCAAATGGTAACTTTCAAAATGATGCAGAAGAGTACGAGTGGGTTAAACAATAGTTTGCTATGGAAACGCAGTGTTTAATCATTTCGGGTATGAACCCGTTTATGAATATGGGTCGTATAGGCAGGTAGATACGTGGATGAGGAAATTAATTTTGGAATGGCTGCATAGACAAGACTTTTACTGGGATGAGCGTTGGGGACTGAATGATGTGGATGTGGAGGAAGAAGATGAAGAGGATGAGGAGCAAAATGTGGTGGAGTAGCAAAATGAAGAGGATCAGCAGCAAAATGTGATGGAGCATCAAAATGTGGTGGTGCATCAAAACCAGGGGGTCAACAAGATAGGTTTGCATTTGCAGACCCGTTAAATCTGGAAAACAGGATTAGCGATCTTGAAATTAAGTTTCTATATCTCCTGGAATGGAAAAGGATGAAAAGCAGGGAGTAGAGCTCTAGTTCTAACAAGTTGGTGTGAAATGAAGTGAAGTAGTTTTTAATGATGATGTTTTTATGTTTTTAGTATCTTTAGTATTTAGGTAGGATAATTATATTTATGTTTGCAACTTTATGAATGGTTGTAGCTTTCTAAAAATATCAATGAAAATGTTGATGTTTAATTAATTGTTTATGGTTGATTGTGATGTCAAACTGTCAAAGGTGTGTTTGGTTTCTTGGATAAAAGCACTATTTTTTATGAGACCTTGTTTCATAAAGTTGGAGGTCTAAATAGTATGAATCCACCATAATTTGCATAAATCCATAACCTAAACACAAATCAATAACAAAAATTCCCAAAACACAATATCATATTTAAGCTGCTACCAATATGTCAAATTGTTAAAATCCAGAAATGATGTGTATTAAGCTGCTAGTTATAAATAGTATTGCTAAGTGTAATTGATGATGTGATTATTGTGATTCGGGTTATGTTTGTAGTTTTGTGTTTTTGGGACTAATTTTTTTTAGGATAAGCTGAGAAAAGTGCTCGAGTCCTAAAAAAATAAGTTGTTTCGAGTGGAAACTGACTTAGTGTTGCTAGGCATAATTTAGTGCTGCTAAGACTAAGTTAGTCCGGCTAAGGGTTATTCTGCTATTTTTGAGAGTGCAGGGTACTATTTTAGAAATACAAACGGTTAAGGGTTTGTACCCTTCAATCATTCACAGTTTCACACAAATATTTTTATCCGATCAAAACTCTCTCAAACATAAAACCATTACTTAATTTTATCAATTAATTGCAATTCCCAGCAAAACCGTCACACCCCGCCAGAGGCGGAAACACGAGGTGCGACACATTCAATATACATTGCCAAAGAGATATAGTACAATACCTTAATTAAAATTTAAGAAAACGTACAATGTTATAATGTCATTCAAGCCGACCTTGGCAAATAAAACATCAGTTGGTTTCAAAAAGATAACATTTCATTAAATGATGACTCGTGATGACTCCTTTACTCAAAAGTCTTCTTAACTCAATCTTACCAACGATCGCCTGAAATGCATGAGAAAACGGTCAACTATGAAAATAGTTGGTGAGTATACAGGTTTTATATAGTACAAAAGCCATTTTGAGAAAGACAATTTTCAATAATAATGCCTCGTATATAATAAAGTTATGCGGCAATGCCCCACAAGTAAATAATATGCATTCCATAGACAGGGGAACGAGAGGCTGGCCGACCTCTAATAGCGCTATCCATACTACATACTGCCCCACACAAGGAGGCCATACGAACGGTACTTATAAATTGGAGTGCAAACGGAAAACCAATCGGAGACTAACAATGCGAATGTACTGTTTGTACGGATAGTACATCATAACAACTATTATATACTATCATTCAAGACTGCTCTGAACAGGGGAGACTCGGCGCTGCTCCGAACAAAGGAGACTATAAAATTTGAGTGCGTACGAAACATAATAGTTAAAAACATTATGAAGGGTTCAAAACAAGTCATAAAAGTTCGAAACATGTCATAGAGTTCAAAACAATTCATAAGAGCTCAAATTATGTCATAGAGTTCAAACAATATAGTTTAAATTTAAGTTCATGCATTCCACCCCAAATAAGTAAAAAGGTAAAAAGAGGGTTCGTGTATACTCACCTCAAGCAAATCCGTCTGAATATGGTAAAGTCAATTAATATGAGTGCGCAGTACCGACACGCGACCTATAATATGGCAAGTCTTAGCTCGTAGTTTAATTAAGTTCAAAAAAAATGTTTGTTTCATTGTTGCTTGTGTGGCAGCATTTAAGTTGAAATAGTTTTGTAAATATTGGCTAACATTGGCTTTCGGAAGTGCTTAAGACATATGAACAAAAATAAATAAATAAATAAATAAATAAATGAAAATAAAAAGTTTTGAAACGAATAAATCTTTGGTTTGTCAGTAACCGAAAGACGATGTACGGAAAGAAATCGTGTGTATATATACATATATATTAGACGAATTCGAGTTAAAAAAATATAACTAAATGTAATAGAAGTGAGTAAAAGTAATTGTATTATTAAAAGAGTTTGTAATAAAATGCACTTATAGGTTATAAGTGTAGGATTTTAGAAAATCAGGCATGATCCATTTATTGTTTTAGTTTGTACGTGGTGACTAAATGTCATAAATAATAAATCGTCGTTATGAAAATGAGTTTTGTTTAGTATGCATATATCGTCATATGAGATATTGATTAATGATTCAAAAATACGTTTTTAGTGTAGTTTATAATTCATTTATAAAATATGTTTAAAATCATAAATTTAATGCCGGAAAAAAATGAGTCGAGTGAGCCGACGAGTGAGTTGTGAGCAAGGCCCAAGATAAGCCGACGAGAACAAGTAACTTGACCCCACTCGTATTAAAACCGAGTATACATCACACCATTTGTTACACACCTAAGTCATTTTATGTCTAAGAGGTTTTATATAAAACAAAAGTTTTATGTGTCATATTTGTTTAAGTTCGCACCCATAATCAAAAGTTTTATATATGCTATATTTATTTCATACGCACCCTTCTTCGTGGCCTGTTGGGCTCGACACAGTAACACCCGCACAAGCCCAAAGTAGAAACAGTTAAACGCACCCGTGCAAGACCCAAATATTAAAACAGTTTTACAAAACAGTTTATACTACTTTGTGCTGCTGGTTGTAAAAAAATAAAAATAAAAAAAATACAAGGTGCCTGGTGATTACTATCAAAGCAAAGGAAACACAAGTGTTGAGGAGTGATTTTGGCCACATCGAGGCTTGAACATGAGACCTCATGGCGTGGGGCCTCGAGACGATGACTCAAACTAAGCTAGACCGAAACATTTCAATAAAGCAGCTTCAATACTTGAGATGCCAACTGAACCAATAAGATTTCCAAAACACTATCTACTTGTTGGTCGTGTGAAAAAAATGAGAACGAGATGTCTGGTAAACTAAGTACCATCAACTTAAGGAGATGTAAATATTGAAAGGGCCACACCGAGGCTCAAACCTGAGTCCTCTCGGTGTGGGTTGTCGCAAAGAGAGGAGGGGAAAATCAAAATGAGCTAAAATTAAACATCTCAAATAAGCAGATCCATAACTTATTTCAGCATCTTAAAAATTGTAACAACATCTTCAACAGCTTGTCCAAGCGACATACGACCAGGGGAGGAATCCGACGCAAAACAGAATAAGCTAAAAACAATCCTAAGAACCCCTTCAGCCAATAAGCCAATCCATTTAAAAGAACTTTACCATACAAGTTTAATTTTAACATCAACAACTCAGCCACAATTTAATTTAGTTGATCAAATATATATATATATATATATATATATATATATATATATATATATATATATATATATATATATATATATATATATATATATATATATATATATATATATATATATGCGCAAACATAGCCGATCGATTACAACAACAAAATTAATCAACAGACTCAATAATAAAATTTAAACCACAATCTTTATATGAATAAGAAAGAATTAATGAAAACCTTACAACAAGAGGACAATGGGTTCGAATAGAAGTGTAGTGAAGACGAAAAGGGCTCGAATCTGAATCAGCTAGACTCCCACCACAGCTTTCTCTCTTGCACTTGATGTATTCTTGGTTTGAGTGGTGAGTTGCTAGCCGATTGGATTAAAAAAAGAACCAACACGAGGGAGGTTTGTCCCACCTCAACCAGTTTGACAGTCGAATCGTAGCCCAAAAAGGGTATAGCCTCATCATAGCCTTGTCATTCTTGACTCATCACCGCGTGGTCCTTGAGGGGGGGCTCATCTGATCGATAACAGTAGGTAGAGGCTCCACTTGGGTCAGACTTGTCTTGAAGCTAGGAGGTGGGGATGAAGGTGAAGCGTAGCAGTTGGGAGAAAGGGAGGAGCAGTTTTGCAGTGTTTGTTTGTGGAGGTGAGAAGGGATATGCGCGCTTCTATCTCCTTTTTATTTTATTTATTTTTTTTACAATTTATAATAAAAAGAGTAATGATGGTAAGATCTAGGTCAAAATATAAAAACCCTAGTTGTATAACTTGTAAGGCCCAAGTGTGTTCGCTTATGGGCTATTTTTTTGGGCCCATCAACAGTGATGTGCACCGGGGTTAAACGAGTTGACCTCGAGTGTCAAAATACTTTCGAAACGCTCGCTAGCATTATCGAGCCTAATACCTAATTACTAGCCTCGAAGCAGTTGCATGTTAAGGTTTGACTCAATTCAAGCCTAGTCGAGGTTGAGTAAAAACCTTTTATTCGACATTATCCAATGAGCTTAGTTGAACTCAAAAGTTTTGAATCAATTACACTACCAAAAAAATGTTAATACAAATATCGTTTAAAAAAGTTTTTTGTATTTTAAGATTTTTGCTAAATTTTGTTATCGATAAAGTGTAAGCTTTATTTTTAGCAAAACATAAATATAATTAAAGTCTTTTACTTATAAACTTTTATTTCAAACTAAACATCACTTTTGCTACATTTACATTATACAAAAAACATAACATTTCATATTTCTAATAATAGAAATGTACTATGACATCATGGCATATATCATATGTAAATTTTTGAAAGATCTTTGGAATTGACTTTGATAGATCTTGTATATATTTTGATTAGATTGTTACTCAAAGTATCATGGTAAGATTTAAAGAATATCTTTGTTAAATTTGGAAAGATTTCTTGAGGATTTTCTGTCAAACTCTGGCGGAACCAATTTGGACAACGGACGGAACCCTCAAAAAGGTTCCGCCGTATCCGTGACATGCTGACACTTTTGGCCTATAAATAGCAAGCCACATCCAAGTCTTTCCTCATCACTTACAATCATACATTAGAATACTTACTCTCATTTCTTATATCTAAGTCATTCATATTTCATTTTGTGAGATTCTTTTGTATCAAGAAGATCACAACTTCATTCAAAGACTTACAAAGTTTCAACGTTACGTTGCAAGAATTGTTAGCTTAGCATCGTGTGAACTCTAGTTGTTCATACATCCATTGATTGTATTTATTTAGTAGTGATCGGTTAGTATTTTAGTCCTTAAAATACATAGAGTGACGGGAGTGGTTGTGCCCTTGTAAAAGAATTCGACATATAGCTTTGTGTCGGTAATCTTGTGTAAGCGACGTGTAAGGTTTTCTCCGCCGGTGAAAGGAGCTTGTTGACTAGTGAAGGAAACTCTCGAGTTGGATACTCGGGGAGTGAAGTAGGGCTAGGAAAAAGAGTCCTTGTAGCCAAACCACTATAAACATTCGTGTTGTTGTTTGATCGTTTCTTTCTTTAACTTGCACTTTACTTATTACTTATATTTGCAAGTGCCAATTACACGTATAGTTTTCAAAGGTAATTAAAATTAAAAAAGATAAAACTATTCAACCCCCACCCCTTTTAGTTTTCCACAAAAAGGTACGGCTTTAGTGAACTGCAGTATTCATCGAGTACTCGTTTTATTTTTAATCGCTAGCTTTGTCAAGTATACGTTATCAGTTACCTTTTGTCAGGATTGGAGTTTTACAATAAGTCAGACTCGGTTGGGTTTGCAAATTTGTGTAAATAAAATTACCCAATTGGTGAGTCATTTTAGAGACGATATAAAACATTAAGATTGAATGATCATAAACACTTGTTTTTTAATAAAACAAAACATCAACTTTCACCCACCACCATATTTTCTAATTAAAATTCACACTCACCCTTTTTTTTTTGAAAATAATAGTTCTAAAAAATCGTCAATTATTAAGGCGAAATAAATTACACGATTACGACAAGCATTTAATTATCTTTCAATAAATAGGTACTTTCATATATTTTCAGTAAACCTTTTTTCGTATTTTTAGGTTTTCTTGTTACAGAAGTTTGCATGATATATCACACGTGATATTACACTAATATGTAAGTTCAAACACTCAACATGTTGTTGTAAAATGGGTATAAGTATTTGTGTATAACTTCAAATGCTTCACCGTTTTTTGCATTTGCATTTAAAAATAAAAATCACTTGCTTTCCAACCATATATCATGCATAACTTTTTAACTTACAGATCAATACATTTTATTCATAAAAGTTAGAGAAAATATATGATTTTTTTATATTCATGCTCGTTTAATATATCACATGTGATATAACACTAATTTTGTAGATTCGAAGCATGAAGATGTTGTCGTAAAATGACATAAGTATTATTAGCGTCATATCACATGTGATATATCAAGCGAGTTTGATTATCATTTTTTTTTACAACTTCTATGAATAAAACATATTTATTTAGAGGTTTAAATATTATGTGTGATATATTGTTGGAAAGCTAATGATGTTTATTTTCAATTCAAAAAATTAGTGAATATATTTTGGAGTTATAGACACATACTTATGCTCATTTTACGATAGCATGTTGAGTGTTCGAACTTACAAATTAATGTAATATCATGTGATACATCAAGTAAGTTTGACTATAAAAAAAATCTTCTATTTTCTTCAACTTTTATAAAAAATTGTATTGATTTGGAGGTTAAAAAATTATGTGTGATATATGGTTGAAAACTAAGGGCGTATCTTTTTCAATGCCAAAAACGATGAATTATTTGGAGTTCTACAAAAAAAAAAGTATGCTCATTTTACGACAACATATTGAGTGTTCAAACTTAGAAATTGATGTTATATCATATGTGATACATCAAGTAATCTTGACTTTAAAAAAATTATATATATAATTCTTTTTTCTTCATCTTCTATGAAATAAACGTACTGATTTTAGGGTTAAAAAACTTACATGTGATATATGGTTGGCAAGCTTAGGATGTGGACTTTTTAATGCCAAAAACCGAGGTTGCAAAAATCGTGAATCGGTAGTCGGGCGGTCGACCCCCCTGTAGCTTGTAACTGGTCTAGGCGGGATTAATCAGTGATTAATCGGATTGGCATTTTCGACAAGTTTTCTGTAATTATGGCAAGTTTTAGGTATTTTCGGAAAATTTAGGTATTACTGGCAAGATTTTTCTTTAAAAAACATCTTGAAATAGATATAAGGTATTACTGGCAAGATTTTTCTTTAAAAAACATCTTGATTTTTTCCTTTTTGATCAAAAATCAAGTTTTTATTACGCCGCGAGTCCAAAATCCTGACGGTCGTTAGATTTCGCGGTTATCTCAGTCCTCACGTGCATGTCACGCGAGGGCACTTTAGTCCGAATATTTTTTTTGTCCCCTTTGTACCTCCCTCTGACATGTTACTGTAGCCACTTGACCTTTTTGTACTTTTTTTCTTTTTTTTAATCTTTCGTCAATTTTGTATTTTATTGTTTGTACTTTATTTCACTGACCTTTTTGAGAGTTAATATATTGCACCTTTATATACTACTTTTTTTTTTAACTATCACACACATATATATGTAGTTTTTGAAACCAATATTATTCCTTCTCTAATGTCTAAAGGTAAACAATTTCTTGTGTTTCTATAATTGATTTTAAGTTAATCTAAGTTACTTACAAATCTAATACTTTGTTTAAACCCTTTATGCAAGCAGATTCATCAAAAGATGTGGTGATGGTAGAGGAAACACAATCTTTAAAAGAGGTGGTGGTGGTGGTAAGGATACAAAATCTTTAAAAGAGGTGGTAGTGGAAGAAAAAATTGATGAAACACAAGAGGAAGAGATTTATCAACAGATTTATTATGAATATGACACTGAACTTTATGGAAATGGCAATGGTGAAGGATTTTCTACTGAGGAACAAGAATGGCAACTCAAATTAGATGAAGAGGCATTAAGAGAAGTACTAGCACAGGAGGCAAGGGAAACTAAAGGAAATAGCATTGAAGAAAGTGAGAGATCATCACTTAATGTTGCTTGAGATTGGTATGAATCTATATGAGAGTGATTCATATTCAGATTATTATACAGATTAATATGTATTTTGTATTTTCAATAACAATCATTGATCATAATTTTCATTTATGTTATCCTGCTAGTGTCTTAAATAACATGTACAGTGTTACCTGAAAATTCAATAAAGAAGATACATTAAGTTGTAAATTGCATGTTACAAGTTGTGACAAGAATTGGTCAACAAAAACCCTGTACGTATTCTAAAAATACAAATACATTAACAAAGTATAAACTATACGAGTAGTACACACTCTAATATATTTTAATATATATATATATATATATTTTAAAGTACACTGTTTGACAAGACGCGCACGTAGCTCTGTGACCTGCAAATTCTGCAAGGCTTCACCAAGAAGCTTCCCCAAGTGGTATTATAGTCAACACTAGTCTTTAAAGAAAGACCACAAAAGTTTGCCACGTGTACACTACTAGAAACTAGATAGGTTAGATTGCAAAGGTGGATACTTGATATTTTTTGTAAATTGCACCGCTAGTCCAAAGTATTTCACTCGCAACACTGTTAAAATATACACGTGTCAGTTTGATACTATACTTGTAAAATTTTAGTTTGTTTATAACTTATGGACTAAGGATGAAATAGTACACAGAATGTAATGATGTACAATGGTCATATCAAATTAGTATAAGCCATAGATATCAAGTTCATACCTCTATGTAGTGTCAGAAGATTTATTGTAATCGTCGTGTATTAAGAGGGATTTTCTTTTTCCTTTATATAAGTGTTAACTTTTTCGTTTGCCACACAGTTGACACAATCACATACTTTTGACACAAAAAGTATCTGATGAGGCGAAAAATGATCCGTTTTTAGGGGGTCATTTAAGCCCGGAATTGAATTTATTTGATCAAATATTGCCCTAAATCGTTCCTTTTGTAATTTAGGTACTTTTGGAGTGAATTCTAGAAAAGGAAGCATTTTGGACGTTTTTTGAGCATTAAAGTGAAGAAAACGGCAAAGTCTTAATTTTCCTTGCTGGGAACAGTACCTGACGGCGTCAAGAGCATTTTGATGACGACGTCAAGAGCAAAAGTGGTGACGGTCCAGTAGAAATGTGACGGCGTCAAAACATGGCCGTCAAGAGTAAAAGTGGTGACGGCCCAGAACAACATTACACATGACGGCGTCAGATCTGGATCTAGGCAATCTGATTTTATTTTGGGCGGCGGGTTGACGGCATCAGAAGTTTCTTCTTGACGCCGTCACCTTAGGAAATCTATATATAGTCTTTGTAATTTTCATTCTAAAAGGGGAGGACAATTTTAGGGACGAGTTGAATAAACCCTAGCTCGACTTTTACAGTATTTTCAAGGGTTTTCATCCCTTGAAACCTTTCATGTTCAATTAAGATAAGTATCCTTTCAATTCATTCAATATGTCTATGTGTTGTTTGAATACATCTTACGCTTGTCTTGATTTTAACATGCTAGGCTAGATCTCTTGTGTGTTTGTTTAGATGTAATGAAACCTAGATGTTGATTATGGGTTGATTGCTTGTTTATAGCTGTAATGGATGAATGATTTCGATGTTAGGCTTAAGAAAACTGACAGACTTCCATTGTGTGACATGCTTGAACGTCTTAAGAAACATGAACCAATGCGTACTAGGTTTTTATGGTTGTATTTAATGCATGAGCGAATTCTAGTGATCCCATGTTAGGAGCTTCTTGCAGGCTCGACATAAGAGTGAAGTAGGAGCTTATAGAGATGGGGAAGTACGTACGCCACCCCACGATTGGTATTAAGGAATATAACCCGTCATCCACGCAACTGTAACAAACTATCAACCTGTAAAAGATATCTAGGGAGTAATGAAATCTAAGTAAACACAACTTTCTCATTTATTGTTCACACCACTAGTTAAATTAGCTTTATTGTCATTTTTTGTTATTTTATTTTGATTGCATCTTTAGTTATTGGGTTAGTTGACTAGCAACTAATTCCACCCACTCCTCCAAAACCCGAGATTTTTAATTGCTTTTCATAAAATATAAAAATACAAAAAGAATCATCCCTCACCTCTAGACCTAGTTTTTAGGCTTTCTAATCCTAGCGACACTATTCCTGAGTTGAACGATCAATTCCCCGGTACTTGTCACTATACTATACTACAACAATCAGGTACACTGCCTGATGGTGGTTGAAAGCTTCTCGAGATCCCTCGATAGGTAAAGCCTGGTGCAATTCCCACGTATCAAGTTTTTGGCGCCGCAGCCCGGGGAATAGTTATTGTCTAGGTTAGAATTTCTTTTTATTAGGTCTACTTGCTAGATTCCTTTCTAGTAAGATTTTATTTTTATTTTTAAGTTTTCTTTAGTCTATCTTATTTCTTCGTGTCTTTGTTCGTATTAGGTTGGTCTTTATGGATTTAGAGAATCGCCGGTTAGAAGTTAGCAAGAGGCTTATAGCGCATAAAAGAATAAAGAGAGAAGTTAACACATTTAAGGAATTTAGTAAGCCTCTCCAAATGAAAATTGAGTTTACAGACTTTGCTCCAACCCCGGATGAATTGAGTTACCATAGATTCCTTTTACAATACCCCTGCCCCTCAAAATATAGAAAGATACCATGGATTATGAGGCATAACTTTAGGAACATAAAAATTCCTTGCATGATTGGGTACATGTCTAGAGAGCATACATACATTGGCTTAAAAGCACCCATGAATATTATGTCTAGGCTCTACTACAACTGGATAATGAATGAAAGGTTAAGCTCTAGGAAAGATCCCTACAACTCTAATAGATTATGTAATTTCGTTAGGAGAGTTAAAGGGGTACACATCTTTATAGGAAATTTTACTTATCAATGCGACTTTATCCTAGAAGATGTTAGAGGCATTATAGATCCAAACTTAGGAGAAATGGTCCTAGGGCAACCTTTTGTTGAGAAGACTAAGATGTATTGTGATCATGAGAAGGGAATAGTTCAGTTTACTGATGGGATAGCAAAGATTACTTTTATGATGCCTCACATGAAGGAAGAATTAAAGGGCATCAAGAATTTACAAATTGATGAGATTCGACCTTATGAAGTTAAGGAAGATGGAATTGATGATGATGTTTATTGTGAGAGGAGGCGAACATACTATTCAGGTTGCATGAATCTAGGCCCTGAGTACAAGCGTGATGAGAATTGGGTTAGATGCTTTGAGTTAGCACAAAAGTAGGAAAGGAAAACGTAACCCATGACCTTGAGTCTAGCTATAAGACTCGTAAATAAAGAAAAGCGCTTCTTGGGAGGCAACCCATGTTTTGTGTGATTTTTATTTTGTTTGATTGTTATTTGTTTCCGTATGCATGCTTTATTTTTATTGTTGGTAGATCATGTTTCAAAACTAAAATGGTGAAAATACTTTATTTTGTCGTTTGACTTAGTCTTAACTTCATCCAAAGGTATTTCGCAAAAGATAAGTGTAAGGGGAAACCCCAAATATGTTTTTTAAGAAACAAACTCGATCATGATTCTCCACAATATTAAATGAACATGTATATTCGTATTTGTTAGAGTCAAATACTTGTATCGAGTCATAATGATGTTTTGCAGGATTTTCCAGGAAGTAGGACATAAGTTTTCCAGAAATTTTCTAGAAACTTAACGTAAAGATTTCTGCAGATCACTTCTGACGGCGTCAGGAAGAAATTCCTGACGGCGTCATGTGTAAAATTCTGGAAATTTTGCTAGTTTTGTTTTTCTAACGGAGTCTTAAAGTTTTGGTTAAATCTTTAGTTTTATAAACTCCAGGGAATCTGCAAACATTCATTCCACAAGCATTATATCTTACTTTGCTTTCTAGGTTTTGTTAGTATATATAGATTGTCACCGATTTTACGCGAGGTTGCCTTGTTTGTTTTCTCAGATTTAACAGGTTATGTATGACAAGAAGAAGATTTATATTCTGGAAGGGAAGCTTTGATTGTTCATTTTCTTAGAGGAAGATCTAACCTTGTTACCACACTATCCATACCGAGCGAATCAGGGGAGTATTTGATTTCATTCTTTTACCTATTTCACGTTTACATTCTTTAATTGAACATTGGGGACAATGTTCATCCTAAGTGTAAGGGGGGGGGGGAGGGGGGGTAAATGATGATACCTTATAGGATACACTTTCACTTGAGTTTGTTTGTTCGATGGTAGGTGTGTAATAAAACTATGAGAAATACTTGTTAGTGTAATTTTAGCGCCAAATTTAAAATTTTTTACAACATTTAGGAGTGAAACTTTAGCCTTAGCAAGCATCTCATGGATAGGAGATTGTATGACTAGCACAAAATCGTACCATTCAGAAAAAATTTCCACCCAAATATGTGAGGTTCGCCTTTAGATTTTATAGGAAAAGCATTTACTATTAGTGCTTATGAGTGTACCGGTAGCATTTAGATTCTAGAACTTGCGTTAGTGATGCATCCCGAGACCGCTAGTGAGACTACATTCGTGTAGTAGGATTTACTACATGATAAGAGGCATTAGGATCACCCTTGTGTTAAACCCGTATCATAATTACTTGACCATTTAAGTCATATTACTTGGCTAGTTAAGTCAACTAATTTTTCCCACACCCTTAGCGTTGTACTCATTTTTAGTACACGAAACCCCTAGTACACCCCTCCGAGCCTATCTTTTCGTTTCTAACTTTAAGCATCTTACTTAAAGGAAGAATTTGTTACACCCCACTTAAATATACACCCAAATCACCTTAGCCTTCCGTGTATGCACTCATCTTTAGTGCATTATTGTTATTTGTTTAAACCCTTAGTTAATTATCTAATTGATTACATGGTTGCTAAGTCGAGTCATATCCTTGCACATATTGTTTTGGGACGATTGGGACTCATGGGTAAAGTACTAATGTTATGGAGTACTGGGGAAGAACATCATATTATTACCCCCATATGTGCGTTAATCTTAAAAGTACTCCAAATATTTTGATTATCTTAATTCGAGTCATTAGATTAGTTTATTGTAAAGTATGTAAAAATTCAAGTGTAAGGGGAATGTTCATTTCCCATGATGTATTATTTTGGATGGTAGGGTAAGAGTGTATGCAAAAAAAAATGGAAAAAGAAAAAGAGAAAAAACATACGGACTACCATCCCGTTTCATTCTATGTTTGTTTTATGTTTTTGTTATTTTTCATTTATTAGCTTAAGTCGAGTCGAGTCTTGGTTTAGCAACGCCACATTGTACATGTAATTAACCAAGATTTTTAACTCGCCACCAGTAAAGATTGCCTATATCCAACAAAACCGTGTATTCCATATCCCTACACCTAACGTTATAACCCTTTGAAAGACCTCTTTGATAGTTTATCCTAGGTGCTTACGCCATGTGGTGGAGGTTTGATCCTTTCCCAAGCCTATGGTAATCTATTTTGCTATGACAGGTAGTGAGAGATGTTTTTCATTTCCTTATTGTGATATATACTTTATTACACCCGAGAGATGTGAGTATCTAAACACTATTTGTGAGGTGCTAGTATATGACCTCTGTGCTTGTCTTTGGTCTTTAGTGGAACGATTATTTGTTGTAATTACTTTTATATTAGTGTTAAATGACCCCTAACTTGTATTTTGATTAGAATAAAAGCGCATTTGCTTGAGGACAAGCAAATCTCAAGTGTAAGGGTATATGATGAGGCGAAAAATGATCCGTTTTTAGGGGGTCATTTAAGCCTGAAATTGAATTTATTTGATCAAATATTGCCCTAAATCGTTCCTTTTGTGATTTTAGGTACTTTTGGAGTGAATTCTAGAAAAGGAAGCATTTTGGACGTTTTTGGAGCATTAAAGTGAAGAAAACGGCAAAGTCTTAATTTTCCTTGCTGGGAACAGTACCTGACGGCGTCAAGAGCATTTTGATGACGGCGTCAAGAGCAAAAGTGGTGACGGTCCAGTAGAAATGTGACGGCGTCAAAACATGGCCGTCAAGAGTAAAAGTGGTGACAACCCAGAACAACATTAAACATGACGGCGTCAGATCTGGATCTAGGCAATCCAATTTTATTTTGGGCGGCGGGTTGATGGCGTCAGAAGTTTCTTCTTGACGCCGTCACCTTAGGAAATCTATATATAGTCTTTGTAATTTTCATTCTAAAAGGGGATGACAATTTTAAAGACGAGTTGAATAAACCCTAGCTCGACTTTTACAGTATTTTCAAGGGTTTTCACCCCTTGAAACCTTTCATGTTCAATTAAGATAAGTATCTTTTCAATTCATTCAATATGTCTATGTGTTGTTTGAATATATCTTACGCTTGTCTTGATTTTAACATGCTAGGCTAGATCTCTTGTGTGTTTGCTTAGATGTAATGAAACCTAGATGTTGATTATGGGTTGATTGCTTGTTTATAGTTGTAATGGATGAATGATTTCAATGTTAGGCTTAAGAAAACTGGCAAACTTCCATTGTGTGACATGCTTGAACGTCTTAAGAAACATGAGCCAATGCGTACTAGGTTTTTATGGTTGTATTTAATGCATGAGCGAATTCTAGTGATCCCATGTTAGGAGCTTCTTGCAGGCTCGACATAGGAGTGAAGTAGGAGCTTATAGAGATGGGGAAGTACGTACGCCACCCCACGATTGGTATTAAGGAATATAACCCGTCATCCACACAACTGTAACAAACAATCAACCTGTAAAAGATATCTAAGGAGTAATGAAATTTAAGTAAACACAACTTTCCCATTTATTGTTCGCACCATTAGTTAAATTAGCCTTATTTTCATTTTTTGTTAATTTATTTTGATTGCATCTTTAGTTATTGGGTTAGTTGACTAGCAACTAATTTCGCCCACTCCTCCAAAACCCGAGATTTTTAATTGCTTTTCATAAAATATAAAAATACAAAAAGAATCATCCCTCACCTATAGACCTAGTTTTTAGGCTTTCTAATCCTAGCGACACTATTCCTGAGTTGAACGATCAATCCCCCGGTACTTGTCACTATACTATACTACAACAATCAGGTACACTGCTTGGTGGGGGTTGTAAGCTTCTCGAGATCCCTCCAGAGGTAAAGCCTGGTGCAATTCCCACGCATCAATATCTAATACTCTTACTTTCATTTAAACCTAAACAACCAAACCCTACATCCAATCATCAACAATAAAGAAAATGGCACCAAAAAAGGGTTAGAGCTTGCAATCTACTTGATGAGTTGACAACATCATCTGGTTCTTTTAGATTGAAAGACCAAATCTTAGTTAAACTGGAGAGAATTGTTGTCACACCCCCAAAATCGGGTCCAGCGGAAGCATACATGTAGCTGGGGTGTAACTCAATTGATATCACAACACTAGTTCAAAAATGGTTTGCACTTGAATCATTTTGAATAAAATAGTTAAATCAAAATGTTGAATTTACATTGTTAAAAGTAATGCGGAAGTAGGCCATTAAAATAGTTAAAAACGGTCCCCAAATGAATAATCAGAGTCTTCTATGACCATGCCATGCCCTGCCAAAACCTCCTGTAGCGTGCCATTGGTTAATACCTGAAAATACATGCTAAAGTGTCAACACAATGGTTGGTGAGTTCATAGAGTCTTGTGAAAAAGAATGTAATGCATTGAAATGAAGATTTCTCAGCAAAGGCATCGTAAATCCACTCAGTTCCAAGTCCCGCCATAAGAGACTTGTAACCTGTGTGTTTACAACCCACTGCCAAATGTAATAAGTTTGATACCAAAAGCATTGTAATTCAGTAATAAGGCTGATGCAAAGGCATCGTATTTCAGTAATAAGACTTGATGCAAAGGCATCGTATTTCAGTAATAAGACTTGATGCAAAAGTATCAGGAATTTATCAGTAATTTTGTATGTACAATAGCCCAAGTATAAAGTAAAGTACTAAGATTTCAATAATGAAACCCACATTGGCTCTTAAGCTCATGGCCCCGAAGCTAGACTTTGTAATGCCCCAACAGAGTGTTTACCAGACACTCACTTGATAAGACATGAAATGCATTCGTCCCGTTGGAGCAACCCAACGCGAATGGAGGCGTCACCCTCAATAGATCTATTCACTCACTCTCGCTTAGTACTTGAAATTAACGGTCCATGAAATAAAGGGGACTTGTCGTGTCGTGGTAATAAGACTACTTAAGCAATGTAAGAAACTTTATACTTTGGCATTGTACAAAAATAGTTGCTGCAATGTATTCTCCCCTATGGGATTTGAAATCGTATAAAAGTATAACACGAGTATTTAAGCATGTATCTCCCCCAAAGAGTTTGTAAAGTAATTAAACCAGTAAAAGTGGGGCTATGACTCACCTGATATGATGGTACCATGAACATGTAATGAGCTGAAAAACAAGGCGCGCACACTAGCCGCAACCTAATATGAATGATGAACGATCTACTTTAGATCATGAATATGATGTTATGAATGTCCATGCACATGTTTCTATACCACTCTACTCTTTGGAAAAACACTTGTATTATCAAAAATATATATTCCAAGAATTTGGAAAAATATTGCTATTAGAAAATATAAATAGCTAGTTATAATATATATATACTTATATATATATATATAACGTAAGTTTCCATGTTAGTGTTGAAATACTCGGGTTGTAATCCTTGAAATGATGAAAACATACTCATAATAACTAATACTACGTTAGTTATAAAGCTCGGTACTTGATATTACTTCTAGCTCAAAAATGTACTTCGTAGTTTTTGCGCCAAATTTAATAAAAGCTGTCAATTATAAAATGGTTTTAGCCGATATTCAAACGAGTATATCTTTGTCGTTACTTGTCCGTTTTACTTGTTCTTTATATCCACGGTTTCGTCTTAGTATGTAGTAATATATTTTGGAAAGCTCGGCTCCTCCGGGTTACGTCTAAAGTCTCTTTTTGTCCAATGAAAAACGTCCAACAGCATACATTTTCAGAAAAATATTTTTCGTCTACAATCTTGCAAAAATCATAACTCCTTCGTTATAGACTCTTTTTAATCCGTTCTTTCGCCTACGGATTCGTTTTTGAAAGTATTTTCTAAAAATTTTGCCAAAGTTCCCTTGGTGTTTACTGATTTTCCAGATTTTTACAAAACGAGACAGCATGTCTAAAATAGGTTCCAAATCAAGTTTCCAAGGTTAAAAACTAATTTCTACCATCACCAAACCTCTTGTAATCACCACATGGCTAATCTAATCTTACCATACACCTTCTTAGGGTGCCATGGACTCCTAACCAAGTTATTAGAGCAAGGGGATTCATAACTAAAAAGTTAGGGTTTGTATGTTTCTTTTTAGCCAAAATAAAGTGTGGTATAGTTACTTGTACATGGTTTTTAGCATGATACTTATGTAATACATGTAAAAATAGGATGATCCATGAAAAAATAAAGATGAAAACTTACTTGACAAAATGAGATGATTATTGGATGATTATGCTTGATGTTCTTGTGTTTTTGTTGCTTGATTCTTGATTAGGCTTGTAAAATGAATAAGTTTTGTGTTTTACTTTATGGAAAATGATCACTTGATCCTTGAGATGATTATGGGTCGTGGGTTTGGAGATGGAAATGGGGAAGATGAGAAGAAAATTGTTCTTAGCTATAAAAGTGATTTATGATTTTGGAAATTTAGTAAAGTTAGGTTATAATGTGTTTATTAGTTAAATAATGATAAGTTAATGCAATAGGTTAAAAGGGTGTGTCTTGGGGCCGGTTTTCAAAGGGTAGGAGGGGGGGGGGGGGTTAGGGTACTTGGGATTTAATTAGAAATACTTGTATGAAATTGCACTAGTTTGCGTTTTTAGTTACGATCGGGTACCGGTTTTATTAGAAATAAATGTTCACGAAGTAACCGGGATGAAATAAAAGTTATAATAATGATAAAAACATATTAAAAATATGTTGGGTACATTTACTGAGTGATCGGGTGATTATTGTTTAGTTTTCACGAAAACCGTCGTTATATTCATACGCGTACGTTATAAATAAAATAAATTTCCAAAATACTGGGTAACTGAATGTTATAACTTTTAAGATGTTAAAATGGATATAAAAATATGTCGGGACCATTGTGGGAATATTTAGATATATTCGTCGTGTATAAACCGGGTGATAACGTTTATTATAATTACGTATATGTAAAAACGTTAAATGTACTGAATATAGAAATTTGAAAATCCTGAGAGTGGTATAACATGAATATGCTGTTATGATGATATGCAGACTATCCCCAGTCCGTATGCAGTGTACTTAACACTAATGAAATGAATTCGCACCTAAACCAATCCGGTTACGCGAATTTGAATACCCGTAAACTAAATTTACGATGAAATGAGTAATGCAAGTGAATAGTGAAAACTTTTCCGGAAATGAATAGTGTTTAGTGAATAGTAAATTTCCAAAAAGTTTCTCAGAACATCAAACTGACCTCGAAAACGATGAATAGTAAAACGATGAATAGTGTTTTGATGAATAGTGTTTGATGAATAGTGTTTTTCCAAAGTTCGGGAAATGACCTGAAATGACCTGAAATGGTGAGTTGTGACAGTCTTCCCCTCTAAAAGGAACTTCGTCCCGAAGTTCAGTTTATGTTGGTTTCTGAAAACATATTGGTGAAAAGGTGATGAAAAGTATGAATGTTCTGACAACGAGGGTATACTCACACATGCATGAAACATTTGGAAAATGAGTAAAGGATTCAATCCAGACAGAATTTTATTATAACCATTCTCAGTGTTGCAAAATTCATTTCTGAGTCAGACATAGGTGGTCAGCCTATATCTCACTATCCCGGGTTGAATATAGATGACCAGTCTATATCCCACCGAGGTTCCATGAATTTTGAAATACTCAGCTCAGTCATACTAAGACTATGTCCTTCACAAATACCAAGACGTTTTGAAAGACTAAGGCAGGTGACCAAACTCGAGGTCAATGATGAAACTATGCAAGGAAAAACATAACGTGGTGACATATATGATACGTGAACATGCTTATATGAAAAACAATTATAGTAATCAACTATAATAAATGAATATAATATATCAGATAATGAGACACAAGTCTCATCACCTATGTCAGCAACTAACCACAAATGAGGCTTCAGCTTGGCAGGCAGGCACGTGACGGTCATAGGGTTAAGTTTTCTTGAAAGTAGCTATAGTCTAGGTTTTAAAAAAAACACTTAGTTCGCTATAGCCAAAGCTCTGGTACCAATATGTCACACCCCCAAAATCGGGTCCAGCGGAAGCATACATGTAGCTGGGGTGTAACTCAATTGATATCACAACACTAGTTCAAAAATGGTTTGCACTTGAATCATTTTGAATAAAATAGTTAAATCAAAATGTTGAATTTACATTGTTAAAAGTAATGCGGAAGTAGGCCATTAAAATAGTTAAAAACGGTCCCCAAATGAATAATCAGAGTCTTCTATGACCATGCCATGCCCTGCCAAAACCTCCTGTAGCGTGCCATTGGTTAATACCTGAAAATACATGCTAAAGTGTCAACACAATGGTTGGTGAGTTCATAGAGTCTTGTGAAAAAGAATGTAATGCATTGAAATGAAGATTTCTCAGCAAAGGCATCGTAAATCCACTCAGTTCCAAGTCCCGCCATAAGAGACTTGTAACCTGTGTGTTTACAACCCACTGCCAAATGTAATAAGTTTGATACCAAAAGCATTGTAATTCAGTAATAAGGCTGATGCAAAGGCATCGTATTTCAGTAATAAGACTTGATGCAAAGGCATCGTATTTCAGTAATAAGACTTGATGCAAAAGTATCAGGAATTTATCAGTAATTTTGTATGTACAATAGCCCAAGTATAAAGTAAAGTACTAAGATTTCAATAATGAAACCCACATTGGCTCTTAAGCTCATGGCCCCGAAGCTAGACTTTGTAATGCCCCAACAGAGTGTTTACCAGACACTCACTTGATAAGACATGAAATGCATTCGTCCCGTTGGAGCAACCCAACGCGAATGGAGGCGTCACCCTCAATAGATCTATTCACTCACTCTCGCTTAGTACTTGAAATTAACGGTCCATGAAATAAAGGGGACTTGTCGTGTCGTGGTAATAAGACTACTTAAGCAATGTAAGAAACTTTATACTTTGGCATTGTACAAAAATAGTTGCTGCAATGTATTCTCCCCTATGGGATTTGAAATCGTATAAAAGTATAACACGAGTATTTAAGCATGTATCTCCCCCAAAGAGTTTGTAAAGTAATTAAACCAGTAAAAGTGGGGCTATGACTCACCTGATATGATGGTACCATGAACATGTAATGAGCTGAAAAACAAGGCGCGCACACTAGCCGCAACCTAATATGAATGATGAACGATCTACTTTAGATCATGAATATGATGTTATGAATGTCCATGCACATGTTTCTATACCACTCTACTCTTTGGAAAAACACTTGTATTATCAAAAATATATATTCCAAGAATTTGGAAAAATATTGCTATTAGAAAATATAAATAGCTAGTTATAA
This sequence comes from Artemisia argyi, assembly GCA_030686995.1. Taxonomy (NCBI): domain Eukaryota; kingdom Viridiplantae; phylum Streptophyta; class Magnoliopsida; order Asterales; family Asteraceae; genus Artemisia; species Artemisia argyi. Next base: position 41,895,522 of record CM060697.1, read on the forward strand.
TATATATATACTTATATATATATATATAACGTAAGTTTCCATGTTAGTGTTGAAATACTCGGGTTGTAATCCTTGAAATGATGAAAACATACTCATAATAACTAATACTACGTTAGTTATAAAGCTCGGTACTTGATATTACTTCTAGCTCAAAAATGTACTTCGTAGTTTTTGCGCCAAATTTAATAAAAGCTGTCAATTATAAAATGGTTTTAGCCGATATTCAAACGAGTATATCTTTGTCGTTACTTGTCCGTTTTACTTGTTCTTTATATCCACGGTTTCGTCTTAGTATGTAGTAATATATTTTGGAAAGCTCGGCTCCTCCGGGTTACGTCTAAAGTCTCTTTTTGTCCAATGAAAAACGTCCAACAGCATACATTTTCAGAAAAATATTTTTCGTCTACAATCTTGCAAAAATCATAACTCCTTCGTTATAGACTCTTTTTAATCCGTTCTTTCGCCTACGGATTCGTTTTTGAAAGTATTTTCTAAAAATTTTGCCAAAGTTCCCTTGGTGTTTACTGATTTTCCAGATTTTTACAAAACGAGACAGCATGTCTAAAATAGGTTCCAAATCAAGTTTCCAAGGTTAAAAACTAATTTCTACCATCACCAAACCTCTTGTAATCACCACATGGCTAATCTAATCTTACCATACACCTTCTTAGGGTGCCATGGACTCCTAACCAAGTTATTAGAGCAAGGGGATTCATAACTAAAAAGTTAGGGTTTGTATGTTTCTTTTTAGCCAAAATAAAGTGTGGTATAGTTACTTGTACATGGTTTTTAGCATGATACTTATGTAATACATGTAAAAATAGGATGATCCATGAAAAAATAAAGATGAAAACTTACTTGACAAAATGAGATGATTATTGGATGATTATGCTTGATGTTCTTGTGTTTTTGTTGCTTGATTCTTGATTAGGCTTGTAAAATGAATAAGTTTTGTGTTTTACTTTATGGAAAATGATCACTTGATCCTTGAGATGATTATGGGTCGTGGGTTTGGAGATGGAAATGGGGAAGATGAGAAGAAAATTGTTCTTAGCTATAAAAGTGATTTATGATTTTGGAAATTTAGTAAAGTTAGGTTATAATGTGTTTATTAGTTAAATAATGATAAGTTAATGCAATAGGTTAAAAGGGTGTGTCTTGGGGCCGGTTTTCAAAGGGTAGGAGGGGGGGGGGTTAGGGTACTTGGGATTTAATTAGAAATACTTGTATGAAATTGCACTAGTTTGCGTTTTTAGTTACGATCGGGTACCGGTTTTATTAGAAATAAATGTTCACGAAGTAACCGGGATGAAATAAAAGTTATAATAATGATAAAAACATATTAAAAATATGTTGGGTACATTTACTGAGTGATCGGGTGATTATTGTTTAGTTTTCACGAAAACCGTCGTTATATTCATACGCGTACGTTATAAATAAAATAAATTTCCAAAATACTGGGTAACTGAATGTTATAACTTTTAAGATGTTAAAATGGATATAAAAATATGTCGGGACCATTGTGGGAATATTTAGATATATTCGTCGTGTATAAACCGGGTGATAACGTTTATTATAATTACGTATACGTAAAAACGTTAAATGTACTGAATATAGAAATTTGAAAATCCTGAGAGTGGTATAACATGAATATGCTGTTATGATGATATGCAGACTATCCCCAGTCCGTATGCAGTGTACTTAACACTAATGAAATGAATTCGCACCTAAACCAATCCGGTTACGCGAATTTGAATACCCGTAAACTAAATTTACGATGAAATGAGTAATGCAAGTGAATAGTGAAAACTTTTCCGGAAATGAATAGTGTTTAGTGAATAGTAAATTTCCAAAAAGTTTCTCAGAACATCAAACTGACCTCGAAAACGATGAATAGTAAAACGATGAATAGTGTTTTGATGAATAGTGTTTGATGAATAGTGTTTTTCCAAAGTTCGGGAAATGACCTGAAATGACCTGAAATGGTGAGTTGTGACAATTGTCGAGCAGATCTGGTGACCCAGTGTTCCAACATTTTAGCAGACTCCGGAAAACGTCAAGACTACATTGCTGATATGGAACTGCTGTCACACTCAGAGATTGCTGACCTGAGCATGCATTTGAGAGGTTGATGATCAGAGATGAGCTGCAACACTGCCGGGTTATCATGGAACAAGTCGACACAACCAGGGTGTATATCGACATAATGGAAACATTCAAGTCGATGCTCCAAAGAATGTAGCATTTAGGTTGTGGGTCACCGGTTATTTTGTGATGCTTTTACTTATTTCTTATGTTTTCAGCTTATTATTCGCAGTTTTTTGTGTATATATTATGAACTTATTAACTAACTTTGATGTATTTTGACTTGGTAATGAAATATTATCTATATGTTTAGTTTTAGCTGTTTTAGCATGTAGGGTTTTTTATGGTATTTGTAATGAAATATAAAGTTGCGACTATCCATGCAACAAGTGATAACTGTACAGTCTTCTAGATAGATATGTTCTAAAAAAAGGTAGAAGGTAGTATTAAACATGAGTAACCCCCACCACAAATTTGGAACACACGTGTCTATATATTTGCAACAATATCCCTCACTTAATCTCATTTTACACCTCTTTTTTTTAACTTCCTTCTCTGTCTTTGTGTCATATTCATCTCATTTTCTTCCCCATTTTCAGAACTTGTTTCAACATATCTGAAACACTTATTTTGCATAATGTCCAATGGTAAAAGTCTTAAGTTAAAGCGTAGCCGTGAAGAATGGGAATGGTCAATAAAGGTACTCAGAGAGGTAATTTTTCCAGAGATATATGAGAGGTATGGGCCAAATGCTCCACCAAATAAGCAATTGCCAACTGAAACACTCCAAGAGTTAAGAAGAGAAGTTTACGTTTATGAAGATGTACAACCTTTGAAAACAAGTGAGAGTGGTTTGTACAAAGATGAGTGTGTTAGTACAATATGGCAACACTATAATGATAAACCAAAGCATTTGGGTTTTGTTATGGAATGAACAATGTTTAGTTCTTGTTTTATATCTCATATAATGATAAGTTGGTATATGTAATGCACAATAGTTAATAATAACTCTTTTGTTTGTGCCATAAAGTTACTATCTTTTGTTTTTGAGTAGGAGTAAATGGGTTTTCCCAAACTATAGTTGTATACATTTCAGGGACCAATGTTGTAAATTTATCAACTTGTGCCATATTGATATGATAGGTTGCTTGGGGAAGCTAATGCCATGATTACCAACTTTTTAGTTTGAGTGTCTCGATGAATAATTACTCATTTACCTTCTTTACTTATCTCATTTTTAAGTAATGCTTGTCTTCATAATAAACATATACTACCTTGAAAAATAAACCTAGAGTTTATAAACCACACACTAATATTATCATGACTACGAGTCTACCTATTTGTGATGAATTAGCAGAAAAGGCCAATTCAAGATTAGTGAAAGAAATGATGTTGGTACACTATCAAAGAGAGTTTAAAGCTACATTTAATGATCAACATGTGCTTAATGGGAAAGTCATAGAGGTTAGTCAGCGGATGAATGTAAGAGCCAAACTTATTAAGGAGTTGCAGCTGCTCTGTGGTTCTTATTCACCTCATGAATCCATTACTGATCTCCGAAGGATGCAACATGAAGACCTTTTGGAGGGGTTAAGGTTGATGTTATGTGTTGAACAGAAGCTTGCGCGTCTTCATGATTTGACCACTTTTATCAAGAAGCTTCAAGACATGGAGGATTGGTGTAGTAACCTTGTGATGATTACCTTTGTTATTTTTTGTTTATCTCCTTTTAAGTACCTTTATGTTTGAACTCTTTTAAGTACTTGTAATGTTGTTAAACTATGTTGTTTTCTTTTCAAGTTAAATTTGTCCATGTTCTTTACTAATTGTATCCCATTAAAATAACAAGTCAACGTTAATTTATGGCTATGAACTAACACAAACAAAATACACAACATATGTGTTCAATAACATTAACATTAACATTAACATTAAACATTAACGAAGTAGAAATACAAAATACATAAAATATTGTTCCAAAAACATCAACATCTAGAATTAAAAATAGATAACATTTTTTTCCCCAACTTTAACGCTTGAGGATCATCTGTAGCTTTTGTTTTCCTAAACTTTTCTGACCAATAGCCGGAAGGCCTAGAATGCAATTCGTTATTCTTGGGGGTCTTGGTCTTGAAACCTTTGACAAGGATCATTTCTTCACTTGAACATGGCCTTTTGCATCATAACTCTCATCAGAAGAACTTGAATCACCACTTGAGTTAGAACATGATGAATGCTTAGTTGGCAAATACCATGAGACTATTTTAGGTTTAGAAGTGGAACCCTTATTTTTTTTGAAACAACTGATTGAAATTTTTTTCCCCATGTTTTAGGAGGTCTCTTGTTTACCAAAGAAGTAGAAGGTTTTTCCTCATAAAACTCAAGGCTAGAATCAGAATCAATAACTATGACCTCATTTTGTTAGTGTGGTTCCTTTGCCTTTTTGCCCATTCCAAAAACTTCATCAAGTTTAGCAATGGCCTCTGCCTCCATTGCCATTCTTGCCTCTTTGACCTCATTTAGACTACCAAACATGACTTCAAGCTTTGATATCCTTTTCCCAAGTTTAGCTATGGCTTCAAGAGTTTCTGATCCTTTATCTACAAAGACGTGCACAAACATGAAGTGGCCACATTTAATAAACACATAATTAAAATAATAAAAATAATCATAAAAAGATACGTATACACTAACCATTAGCAACATTATGTTGATTGTTCTCCCTTTGCCACACGTCTTCTAGAATCACCTCAAACATTTCCTCGTTATGATACCATTTGTTGCCATATTTACTCATGACATAGTCAACCATATCATTGTTTACCACCATCTTACTAAAATCTATATTTTTTGAAGAAGCAGCCATTGAATGAGATAATTGGATGAGGGTGTGTGTTTGTTTGTTGAGTAAATACTTGTTAGGTTAATAAGTGATAAGTGATACGTATAGTTTGGGAATATCAAAAGTGTAATAAATTTCTATTTAACCTACGTTCCTTTTTCTCATTAGAGTAAATTACACCGTTAGTCCCTATACTACTTGAGTGAATATATCATGAATGCGTGTGTCTTTTCCAAGGTAAAAAAAAAACCTTCAATTACCTAACGGAATGGTTATAAATAGGAACTTGCTTGTGAGGAAAAGGAAGACTCATCCGATGATGAGTTTCTGGATTTGGATTATGACAAGTTACACTTGTCATTTGATCCGGAAAAATCCCCCAAGTCTAGTTTGTAATTTTTTCAAGTTTTTATTATGTTTATTTTTGTGTTGTTATTGCATGAACATTTTTTGTTGAATGAAATGTTTCTTTTGTGTTATTATTGCACTGAAATGTTTATTTTGAGTTATTTTAATACGAAACAATAGATCAACATTTTCATATCATCTCATGCAAACGAAACTTGTAGTCAAAGTTGAAACTTATGCAACAAAACTTTTTAAATTCTGAAAAAATATCTTCACAAGCTTCTAGTTTATACCTGTTATACACTTTTTCAAAAACATAAACAAAATAATCATAAATTTAAAAAAATATTCATGGTGGGATTCGAACCCCGGCCCCACAGCTCACCACACACACACTCTACCACTGTGCCCTAGGAACTTCTCATACATACCTTGCATAGTTTAATCTTTATACACTCTTTTTAAGAAAACAAAATTGTGAAAAAGTTAGAGGAAAAAGCTGCTAATGAAAAAGCAACTAAGCGAAAAAACTAAATACACTTGGAAGAAGATGTGGGCTAACCGAATACGCAAACTTCCCCAAGAGGAACAACAATATTAATCAGATGTTGAATGACAATGTATATTGTGTAGTTGTTGTTTTATTGAATTAGAATTCAAGTGTTAATGTTCTCTTTGATTGACTTTGTCCAATTAGAAATTAAGTAGCAATCAACTTGAAAATTTAATCATCTTCAACATTTCAAGTTGGCACAAAGCCAATCAAAAAGAAAAACAAACACCATATTTTGTTTAGAGTGAGAAAGAATGGTAGGATCACTACACATGTCAAGTTATTTTGTGGATACAAGACTTAATGTACACAGAAATGATATTGACCAACAAACTTAAATTAAAGTACTAAAGTACAAAAAAAACATTAAAAAAAAGAAAAAAAATAATTAAACCAGACATTAAGAGTTACTTATTGTAACATAGTAACCAATAACAAAATAGTAAAGTACACCATTGGTCCCTAAACTTATGCCTTATTTCATAGCAGAAATCCAAGCACAATTAAAGTTTTCTATCATTTCGTTAGAGTTACCACTGCCATTACCAACAAATGTATCCTTATGGAAAACCTTAACCACGTTTCATATTGTAATGTTAAGGTAATGTATTGAAGATTTAGGCGAAAAAACTGACACATTAGCAAGAATCAAAACAGCTCCAACAGTAATATCCTTTCCATAACTTGGACCCCCCCTCATCAACGATTTTGTGATGTATTCAACCACCTATTATACCTGAGAGGTCTTTAAGAGTAACCGTAAGATCGCCAAGCACTTTCGATGTACAAGACTTGACTATTGCAATAACTTGTTCAAGTATCCCCTTATTGAGATTCTTCTTTATATCTCCTAAACACCCACTCACAATGCCACCATTATTTTTCACATACTCAATCACGCTAAGCCATGGACCACGATTAAAGTCCTCATCCTCGCCCACATCCTCAACAATTTTCTTAATATATTCTTGTGTCGACAATACAGACTCAACCCTACCTTGGTGAATATCCACTTGTTTTACGGAGCTTGGCTGCTTGAAAAATACCCGCAGGACCGGGTATTATCTTAACAGGCTTATTTTCTTCTAAATTATCAACATCGGCGTTTTGGGTAGTGGTTGTTGTGTCACTTACGTGCCTGTTGCAAGGACGTAGGATGGGAGTTGGTTGTAGATCTGAATCATCAATATCAAGTAATTGTTCCCATTCGTTATTTAAGGGTGAATTCATGATGTAGAAATTGTGTATGAGATTTTAAAAAAGAAGTTTTAGAAACGAGTGTGTGTATGTCAACTGTGTATTTCATATTTATAACAAATACGAAATAATTTTACAATAATAAAAAGTCAGTGAAATAAAGTACAATAAAAAAAATAGTTAAAACAAAATGGACGAAAGATGAAAAAAGTACAAAAAGGTCAAGTGGCTACAGTAACATGATGGTGAATGCTTATTCACTCACCATTTTATGGCCTAATACCGACCCAAAATGACTTATTTGAGCTAACAAATGCCAAGAAAACACTTGTTTCTATGTTGTGAACATGCAGGTACGGATTAATCACAAAAAGACAAAAAATCACACGAAAACCAGAAAATCGGGCACGAGAGTGGAAGATGGTCAAAAAGTCAATGCTGGGATTCAAAAGTCAATATCAATCCTTCATCTATTCAGAATTGGCAATTATGGTCCTTGGATTATACTTTTGAAAAAAGACAAACTCAGCCCTTGAAGTTTCACTATATTACATTTGAGGTCCTTGTGATTGTTATTACATCAAATCTGAAATTTTGGCCTAGTCTAAATTATTATTAAGCCAAAAATCCACAAAGTTTAAAACAAGCCCATATTTCTTACCCAAGCCCACATCACCAACAATATTACCCGACCCAATACCCTATAGTCAAACTTATTTACCCTGTGTCAAACTCACACCAATAATAAAAGTGATTATCCCATTTGTTTTTACCCCCAATTCCCTTCCAACCCAGAAACGTATAAACTTCATGAACCCTAAAATTGAACCTTGGCTCAATTGACCCATACCTCTTCAATTAACCATCATAATCTAATGATTGGAGCTTCTAGAGGGTCTTCCCACGTGCAATAAGTGTGTCAGAGAGAATGTTGGAAGCTATAAGGACACTTGGCAACAAGAGATTGGAAGAGTCGTGTCATACCAAGCCTTGGATCCTGCTGACAAGTCAGAGAAACAATTGCACACACGAATGGGACAGATGGAAGCAATTGATTGGCCAAGCCACCTCACTGATTTGATCTAAAGGCTATTGTTGATTTGAAGAAACACAATTTCAATCAGAGGGCTGAGAGATGAGGTAAAGAAGCACAAAAGGTTGTGGATTGCCAGCGTGGAATCAGACCCCAACCCTCTTCACTTCTGCTATAAATAGGTCTAATTTAGAGTTCATTGGTGTGTAATTTTTAGAGTAGAAAAATGTTGCTGAAATTTCTTTGTAATTAGTTTAGTTATTGTAAACTTTTAATTAGTTTTTAATAAAAAGCATTTTAGTTTACTTTTATATTCTCAGCTTATTCAATAATTCTTATTGCTTATTCTGTTTCAATTCAGCTTATATCTAGCTTATAATTACCTAATCTCAGCTTATTTTCTATTAGTTAATTCCATTGTTTACAAAATTAGCTTAATAAATTTTACTTTTCAATTCAGTTCAATAGTTTTCAAATAAAGAAAATAAATAAAAAAATAATAAAAAATTATAAAAAAAAAAAAATGTTTCAAAGTTCAGTTGTTTAGGTCTCCATTAAACTCAGCTTATTATCAATATATACAAGTTCATATAGCTTGGTGGATATTGTACTGTCCCATTCAAATAAGCTGTTGATCAGAAGTTATTGGAGGTTATTGTGGATAAGCAGTGTCAATAAGGGAAGGACCTGCCTATCTTTAAAGATAGGCAAGCTTAGTGAATCCTCCTCAATTGTGGCTGGGGAGGAATAGATTTGTAAGTATTCACTTATTTTCATTCAATTCAAAGTTTATTAGTATTAGATTTGTTAGCAGGTTTAATTGTGATTGATATTCTTGAGTTTTATATTAGTTTAGTGCATCTGTTAGAATTAGATCTTGTGTAGTGATTGATTGATAGCTTGTTGCTTAATCTGTTGAGTTTATGGATCTGAGTTTGGTTGTTGCTTATGATTAGTTACTGTTTCATTGTGAATATTTGTTGAGTTGATATTAGATCTGAGTTACTAGTTGCATATCTGTTATATTGAGATCTGTCAGGTAGCATAATTGATTGAACTTGTGACTTGTAGTCAGCTGATAGTGAAATTGATTGTGGATGTGGATCTTTAGGCTTATGTTATTAGTATTGTTGTATCTCTGTCACAGCGAGGTTTGGATCTACTTGAAATTGAATTTAATAATTGTTGATTCATTGAAGTATCTGTCAACTTAGTTCCTTTCAGTTTAGTTATTCTTTAAATTGGAATAATAAGAGTAGAGTAGTTAACTAAAAGTCAATAGTTAGCTTAGTAAGTAGTGTACTGATAGGTTAATTGAAATCAGTAAGTTGAATGGTAAAATTAGTTGCACTTTAGTATAAAATAGCTTAATCTAGTGTAATGGTAGCTTAATAATAATATTAGAATCAGTTGTAACCATTAGAAGTGGGAATAAGTCAATTAGTAGAAAATATTAAATAGTCATTTGCTGCATAATATTACTCTCATTGGATGCTGATCTGAGCTTGATTCTAAGTTTAATTCAGTGGTAATTGGCCATAATATTGCTTGATCTAGTGTCTCTGTATTGCATTTGTTCTTTTGCGACTTTTAGTTTGATCAGTTGAGCTTATCTCAGTTGTTTTATGAGCTTGTGAAGTTACCTGTCTGAGACAGGGGACTGATTTGTATTGCAGGCCTGCATTCTTTATTTGAGTTGTTTGATATTGCTAATTGAATGATGTTCTGAATTGATATAGTGTAGTGTTAGTGTTGTGCATAATCAGTTTACTTCTATCTTTGCTTTTGCTTGGTTCTACTTATTCTTGTAGCTTATCTCAACTGCTTATTACTTGCATTTTAAGTTTCTCTGTCAATATTTCTTCATATCTGAGCTTGCAATTGGTCTTAATCTGTCACATCTAAGTTTCTTGCACCATTTCTAGGTTGTGTTTTCAGTTTCATAAGTTTTTATCACAAGTGCTTATTAAAAAGCACTTATGATAATCTGTTTTAACTAGAAAAAAGCACTTCTACTTTTTACTTTTACTTCAAAATTTTTATTCTAGTTCTTTTTATTATTTTAGAATTTTTGGAATTTTTTCTGATTTTTCCAACCCTTTTTACTATTTTTCTTTTTATTATTATTCAATTTTTAAATCATTTTTAAATAGCAAAAATCCATAAAAATTAGAAAAAGTTGTGAAAAATGCAAAAATATTTTTAGAAAATCTTTTATAATATTTTAGAATTTTTAGAATTAAATTTTCATTTTTCCACTTTATTTTTTCTATTTTTCTTTATTTTTAATTCATTTTTAATTCCAAAAATAGAAAATAAATTCTAGAAAATAAATAAAAACTCAAAAAAATATTTTTCTTTTTCTTAAAATTCTTTTTATTAGTTTAAGATTTTTAGAAAATATTTTTAAGTTTGTAGGATCATTTTTTAATATACGTTACGTTTTAAATTTTGCGGTTGCATTTCCGTTTTTACGTTTTTAACTTTGGTGCATAATTAGCTTGTACTCTTTGCATATTTCATCTTTGTTTGTTATTACTAGAATAATTTGATTGCTATTTTCACTTTCTCACTTTTCAATTCATGATTTCACGAATCGATATTCTCGATTCCATTAGCCTTCACTGGGAAACGACTCGGGTGATCCGTATTTTACGCGGATCACTTCGATACTATACTATATATTATATATAATTGGTTTTCAGGACGAATCAATTTTTGGCGCCACTGCCGGGGATCGAACCCGGGTCATCCGCGTGACAGGCGGATATACTTACCACTATACTACAACGAAATATTTGGACGAAAGTGCCCTCGCGTGACATGCACGTGAGGAAGGAGATAACTGGGAAATCTAACGACCGTCAAGATTTTGGACTCGCGGCGTAATAAAAACTTGATTTTGGATCAAAAAGGAAAAAATCAGCGCTTTTGGATGTCGTATGAAATCTGAGCCAAGTATAGGGACCAATGGTGTAATTTACTCTAGATATAAACAACGAGTATAACTTATTAAACAATTTTACGGCGAGTTTTGGGTATTTATAGCAAGGTTTGAAGGTTTCGGGCAAGCTTGACTACCGTTGACCGTCATTAACCGTCGTTGACTACGGTTGACCGATTTACACAAATCGAAAAGGTTGGTGGCCTTGTAGCACCTAATCGGTGATTAATCAGCCTTGTAGGCCTTGTTTTGCAACACTGCCAAAAACGATGAATCATTTGGAGTTCTACACAAATACTTATGCCCATTTGGTAACAACATATTGATTGTTCGAATTCACATATAAGTATTATATCACATGTGTGATATATCAAGCAAAATACCGTATCGTAAAAAACCAAGAAAAAAAGTTTTTCAAAAATATATGAAAGTGCACCTCTAATGAAAAATAATTAAATGTTCATAGCAATTGTGTAATTTATGTAGATTAATAATTGAATAATAGCAGGGTACCCGCGCGATGCGGCGGCGGGTACCCTGTGACTATATTTTCTAGTAATGTGATATTATGCGGCCATATTTTTTTTAACGATTAATTTACAAATAACAATAATTTTAGGGTTGGATCAGTTGGAAAACCCCTTGCATCTCCGACCCTTTCCCATCTTAGATAGAACTGAAAGCAGCCTCTCTACCTTAGGTAGGGGTAGGCATATTAAGGCGACCGACATTTATATTTTTATTTTTATTTCAAAAAAATCCTTCTTTTTACACTATATATATCCCCTACATTTTCATTTTTAATATACACTATTCACATGAACCAAATATCAAAATTAGCCCAAATCAACTATACCGTACAAATAATATACGGCTCAATTAGTAATTAGTCTAAAACCATTTTCAGCCTAAACAAACTTTAATCATCAATATCTATTAAGGCCCATGATAAAACTATCAAATAATTTGTGATATCATTTGGCCAGCCCAATTAACAACCAAACCATTATATAACCCAAATGTTAGGATTTATAAATACGTTTACAAAACCTAAATTGCCTCATTCCTGCCCTAATTTCCCTCACAAAAATACACAGCCCTGATTTGCAGCCACACAAACATCACGTACTCTTCCTTTCTTTCTTGAATATCAAACGAAAACTCTCTCTAAGGTTTCATGTTGTGTTGACAATGATGGTGGTTTTGAGATGGGGTTAGAACTGAGGTAGATGTAGATGTTGGGTTTTATTGTTGTTGTATACTTTTTGTTCGTGGACCATTGATGGAATAAGTTTGATGTTTGTTTTGGCTTGATTGATGATTGTTCTTTTCTTTTTTCGTTTCATCTTCAATTTTGTTTTGATATGTAACGGTACATTTTTTTTCTTCTTTTGTGGAATGCATTAATTGGTCGAGGGGGGTGACTGGTTTGTGAATTTTGCAGCCGTCTGACCTTCATCGATCTTGTGGTTGCAGTGGCGTCGACTCGGTCAGCGTAGGGGCAACCGGTCCGGTCGACCGACCACTGTGCCCAGCCTAATGGCTTTATTTTTAAGTACTTGGCTTAGTAGCTTGATTAGCTTGTACATTATGGTTAAATGATTGTATATTTTGGTGAATGAGTGAATTAATTAGTGTATTAATTATATGTGTTGAATAGATTGTTGACCTTAAAATTATTGTGCTTTACATACTTGTGTTTTGTATTTTATGACTTGTATTTACTTAAAAGCTATTGTACATTGTGCTTAAATGGTTGTAATTTTTGGTGAAAGGGTGTTTTTAATAGCATTAATGTTGTTTGGTAAAATTTTGGTCTTATAATGACACCATGCTGTTTTTTGTTATACAATATGCTTACTTTGTTGTAATTCTGAAAATTGAGTGCATTAAAGTGTTGTAAACCATGCATTATTTTTTGTAAATCTGAAAATTTTGGAAAGAGAGTGCTTCATGCATTATATGTAGTATAGATGTTACATTCACAAAGAGTTTATAAAATTATATCCACAAAATAATTTGACATGTGTAATGATCCTATCATTTTGCTTCTCTTTGGATCAAAACATCACATGGTTGGGCCCAGGCTTCTAAGGTAGCTGGTTGATATCATTAGAGCTTGTGGTCCCTAAGTGAGGACTTCCCGGTTGGTCACCCAACCCGGTACTACTCTCACCTAAGCTCGCTTAACTTAATAAGCTTCACCCAGTAGACCACAAAGCCCCACGTTCATTTTGCTTCTCTTTCTTGTTTCTTATTTTTCACAATTGGTTATCAAGGATATAATTTTATAAATCTATTGTGAATATAGCAATTTTTTTAAGATGTACTATGATTGTTGAGATATGTAATTTTTTAAAAAAGAAAGAAAAAAAGACATGTTTGAAAACACATGTTTGAAAATTGTGAGCCCCTCAAAACGTTGAAATAAATAAAATCCGAAAGGTTGAACCCTCTCTCTCTCCGGTCTGAGTAAACCGCCACCCCCACAATCAATTGACATACTAACCACCATGGCAGTGGACAACATGCCTCCGATCATCTACGCACAGCTCAATTACCTTGTCACTCATTCACCATTCTCAATCAAGGTACACTCAATTAACCCTAGGTTCATCTAATTGACTCTTCATTTAATTAATTGAATTGTTTGATTGATTGATGCAGGTTGAACAGATGTGGTCTGGTTCAAAAAACACTTCCTTACTTGATCGCTTTACTTTGGCTATACCCTTTTGTCTCGATTATATTAAATGTCAGTTCACTTTTTCATTTTTTTTATCTCTTTAAGGATTCAGATTATTTAATTGCAAAATGCCAATAATTGTATTGTTTAGTATTACTAGTAAATTTTTTGAAAAGTTTTTCTTTCAATTTTTAACCATAATTTTTTAAAGCACCTCTCTAGATTTTTCCCTCTTGCCCTTTTCACTTTTTAAAATATACATTTTCTGATTCTGCAATACTACTTTTTTAGAGATAAGAGTGCTTGGTGTGGGCAGTTGTTTAGGTACCAACAACACATTATCATGCCATTCCTGTGTTATTGGGTGGGTGCAATCACTCGCCCCATTTGTTTTTTGTTTTTGTTTTTGTTTGTGAGTGTGTGGGTAGTTTTGGTGGGGTATTTTGTGGTACCAATAACATGTTATTGGGTTTTTTCTAGGGAGGGTATTTTAGTTCTAAAAATCCCTTCCTTTTTCTAAGAAAATCATTTTGGGAAATTTACTTTTGTTTCTACAACTAAACACACCCTGAGTTTCGAAGACAGGTTTAAACGTGCTTTTTTCTTAAATATTTCTGCAAATGAATAATCTGGTTTAAGGTAATCCCGAGCACCCACTTGGAATAGCAACATACGTTTCAGGAATGATGATTATTATTTTGAGATGTTAAATTGTGTATAACAATGTTATATTTATATTTAGGAATTTATGTATAATTGTAAACGAAATGAACTAAATTGGTTACCATACCATCTTTTAATGGCTGTTTGTACGAAACCAAGTCAGAGAAAAAGAATCCGTATTTTGGTATTTTATGCAACCAGATCACATTTGCGTGCATTCATTAGAAAATTAGATTCAGATTTTGGTGTTTGAAATTACAGGGGATGTTATATACAATGCACAATATCCGTTGTTGGCACCTGATCTTATATTTGGACCTGAAGATGAAAGTTTTCGACCGTATAATGATGGCGGAGAAGGAGATATGACATCAAAGAACAGTTTATCTGATTGGAATTGTAAAGACCCTACTAGGCTATTGTCTCTAATTCATGAACTTAGGTATTTTTTTATTTTTAGACTTATCAAGCTTGGTTGGAGTGATTATCTTATGAATATTGGGATTTTAGGATATTGAGACGGTTGTGTTTATGTTGCAGGAGTTTGTACATGGAGTACCAGAAAAAACGTGTTGGGGAAGTTGATGATGAAAGACTGAAGTTTGAAATCAACACCATCTATTCTCGGCAGGTAAATTGTTTATATGTTAGTATTTGGATCAAGTTTGATACAAAGAGAAATTGATTTAAGTTTGATTTCTGTTAGCGAGTTGTTAGATGTTTTGTTCTCTTTGTTAAAACTTGAAACTAGTTTCATATGTGAGTGGCTGCAAATAGTTCTCTAGTTTGGGGGAGATATAGAATAGGACTCAATGGAAGTACTTTTTGCTAGTTGTCTGAGACTGGTTAACCTATACCTCAAACAAAAGTTGTATACTAGGATAGTTAGAAGTCCACAATTTACAATGTGGATGTTAACGAACCCTCCTTCTATGGTCACGACCTTACCGCAGTACTTTAGAAAGTTCTAGATGCCATTACCAGAAATTTCATTTTTTCGTATTATGTGATACCTTTCAAAAATGTTGACATGCATAGCCTATTTATGCACGAATGTATAAGTTTATTCATACATGCATCCAAATATTTTGTATGGCGGATTTTGCTGATACATTATACATACATAAAGAAACAACAAAACGAGTAATTTTGTTACTAATCCTTGCATATCTTTTATGTCCAAGTTGCTCCTAGTGAAATCAATCTGGCCATTACTAAGAGTCAGCATGCCCCTCACCTTGTAGTTGGTATACCTGGAGCCCTGGACTATAAGTCGAGATGCAAATGATAGCCCACAGTTTTTTTTTTGTTGGTAAAACAGAAAGACACCCCGGGAAATATGTTAAAAGCAAAGCTAATTACATCACGAGTTCTGTATACAAGCCAGAACGGCTAAACTTTCAAATCTGCCAAATAACATAACCAAACAACCAAAAATGACAAAAAGCCTAAAAGAGAATCCCAAGCCCACAACATACGACTTCAACACATGAAAAAACAGCCGCATCACACCACTAAGCCACCAGCTATGTATTCATTGCTTATCTTGAAGATCTAGTTATTTCGTGTGTGGTTGAATGTTATTTATATGAGAACCTATCAAACCATTATAGAAATATTGCTTGTCTATATGACGCTTTGTCGATACCCTTGCTTGATCTCATCACTCTACAGTCTACATGAGATTCATAAGTAATAAACTAAGGCTCAAATTGTTTATCTCTAGCAACTTCTAAGTTCTAAGAGGATTTTTTGTTGATGGTTTTGCTCTAGAATGAGTAATTCTGTTAATAGTATCAAAAAATTTGAATGTACTCTTCATGACATGTAATAAGCTGGAGCTGTAATGATTTGTACCTCACTTTGCTTTTAGAACTGAAACCATAGTAGATCACATTGTTAATGATTGGTTTTTAGCCATTAAATAATATTCTTTACTAATTGTATATAATCATTGTCCAGGGAATTGAAATGTATATGAGTTCTGGTGTTGACAAGGTATTTTTGTATGATTTATTTGTACTTGCATTTGATTGTTGAATCTCTCACATATTAAATTCTGTAAGCTCAAACAGCAATATTAAAGGTGGTGATTTCTACCAGTGGGTCGATTTGGGTTGCGCTTTATCTCAATGGGTCAAATAAAAAGTTTAGCTAAATCAAATGCTTTGAATGAGTCAAACGGGTACAAAGTCACCCAATGTCTAATTTTAATGCATAAAAAATCTTGTATTCTTGTGTTCAACAATTTACTACTGTGATCATAGTGAATACCTTAGTTCTTTAAAATGTTTTCTTAAACTGCACAAAAGCTGTTCAAGGGTCAACCCAACCTGACTCATTACCCGTCTTGATCAGTACATAAATTATGCATTATACCTACCCGTTTTGATACGACACCTAATTCGCCCATTTTGCCACCTCTAACCAGTTTACTAGTTATTTCATAATGATGTTAGTGGTGTATGTGCCATTGAACTGTAGTGTAGCCAGAGGAGGTGAAACTTGCAGTTCCTTTGCTAGATATGGATTTAAACAGATTGGTCGCAGGGTCCACCTGGCGTCACCAGCAGAAGATATACTTGCAGGTAATCTTTATTATGTTTTTCAATTAGATATTACATGCATACAAGTTTGTTACTAAGTATATAATCTGTCAAGAAATATTGATGCATATATAAATTGTTAAAGATATATTTTCTTTTTCGGACAATACAGGTTATATATCCTGTGAGTAGAAAGTATTTGGCAATGGCTTCAGCTCCTCGTCTAAAATTGATATCTTCACCTGAATTGAAGGCTTTATTTTCCATTGATGAATTCAGGCTTCCACCTTGGTTGGATGGGATGTAAGTGCTGTTGTCTTATTTTCTATTCCTTTTCTTTCATTATTCTAAATTTAGTCGTCTAATATTTTGCTAAATATTATTGTATTTGTTAAAGGTGCATGGCTGAGTATCTTCCCACTTTAGAGGAGTTACTTGAATCACAGGTTAGTAGAACCAGAATCCTTTGATATTTAGGGGTTCAAATTATTCTCTTAGACACATGTTTTTTTACAAATTCTAATGTGCTCATCTGCAGATAAGAGATGCCGTTTTATCAATTGAAGTTCGAAGGAAGTTTATTACAGCATTGGCTATACCCTTTGGAAGGCCAGTAGAAGCTGATCCAGTATGTGAACTTTTACATTTTACGTTTGAATAAGTTGTTTCTTTAAATTACATCCTATTAATGTTATATTTGGTTTGCCAGGTATTTTGCAGGAAGGCCACATTTTTAGCATGCTCCGGCGTGTTTACATTTCTGGTATGTTAGTTACTTCATGTGTGCAATTCTAGCATTAACCGTTAAGACTAATTGAAGTTTCTAAAAAATGCGTAAAATCAAATTATATGGTATATAGGTGCATTTTACTCTTCCACTTCAGTTCCCAAGGCAACAACCGATTCTGATGCTTCAAAGTTCGCAGGTAGCATGTCAATACTCTATAAAAGCCCTTTAGATTGCTGGTTTAATTAGGTGTTATTCTGAATTGTTTTTTATCTTTGTTTTGAAGCACTTTGTCTCAAATAATGTACCGGTCAAGTCAGCTAATTTGCAAGATTATCCATGGAGTCCTAGATGGGATATGACACAAATGGCCGAGAGAATCTTGTAAGTTCTCTGAACCTTATTACTATCTGTGTATTTCTTTTGCTCGATATTCATGAAGTTGCTCACTCTGACAGTGATTATCTTGTGGACGAATGTTTGAATTTCAAGAAGTATTGCAACGAAGTACTGGTTCAGCAGCGTTAATGTTGTTTACTTTGTTTGTACTGCCTGCACAATCAATTTTTTGAATCTTTGCTGTTGGAATTCAGACTTCGTGAAGTTCTAACATTGTATTTGATTTGGGAATGTTAAAAATTGTGAAATCTGCTTTACATATGGTATGGACTATGGATGTATTTAGTTGGTCTATTTCCGTGGATTAAATGTGACTTTGTGGTTATGTTAGAAAATCCAATGTTGACGAGTCAGTTAAATCCATTAACACAGTTGCAAGATTTTGTTAAATTCTAAAAGGTATTAGTTTGATCAATTGTTTTTCCTCATTTTCTAATTTCTTAGTTTGAAGTTGGATAACCGCCGCAAATTAACCTAGTGGCGAGGCATCTAACCTCTTCATAATAGGTCTACGGTTTAAAACTCACCAGATACGTTGTGAAAAGCTCGTCAGTTTTAGTTTAAAGTTTGGATGTTATATTGCCAGGAATATTTCTTGAACTGAAATACTATGTGGGTTTAACCACTCTTGACTTTGCCACCAGTCCACCATTGCTTTTAAGTTTTAACCAATTTTATTGAGTCATTAACTTATAATTCCAAAAAGCTTGAATGAGTCGGATATAGGATTTGTAAATTTATACGAGTACATTTAATATGTTTAAATTTTACTAGGCGAGTACCCGTGTATGATAACGGGTTTTTTTTTGCGGCAAACAGTTATAGTTGCGATATTGTAGTTAGAATGTTTCATGTAATGTGTATACATTATGTAAATAATCAAATTGAAAAAGGTTGTAATGCGATAATTCAACTCAAAAAGATTTCTTAAAATATATCAAAGAACATGTAAAACATTTAGAGAAACTGAAATAAAACACTACGTCAATAAGGAAATAAGTCAAATAACTAATAATGCACGTTATTCGTACGTAAAACATTTTGGTACACAACATTTGAGGTGTAGAATCCTTCTTGACTGAACTTTTGGATAAGTTTCACTAATACCTTTATAGTTCTACGTGATATCCCTCTAGACAAACGTAACATAAAGCAGGCCATGCGAGAAAAAAGAGTCCGTCAAACAGACACCCACATTTGAAATTTTTTGCCCTTAGCTTTGTTGATAGTCATCGCAAGATAAGGCGCACAAGAAACTGTTTTCTATTTAGTTTGAACGAGAACATGTATTCTTTAGATGGGTAAGAAGAATTCTTGGCAAGAGCACTCTATTTATAGCGGTGGCCGACAACGATCTCAACATTAATGCATTAGGATCAAAACGTTTACATATCAACTTCGTGCCATTAAAACAAACGCAATAATAAAAGATCAACATTTTTTCATTTTTCATTTCCATATAGTTTATTGTGTGTTATATAGTAGAGACGTGGACGAGTTATTATTATTATTATTATTATTATTATTATTATTATTATTAGAACCATAAAAATTTACATAAAATTGGATGAAAGTCTAGACACAAGCTGTGCTCATACCCCTTTCTGAATATAAAAGTTTATTCTATGAAAAATAAAAACACCACTTTTAGCACTATTTGATTTGTAGTTAATTACACTACTGATTTGATTGATATTGAGACAAATAAACAATATGAACAATTACATGATTACAGATATAAACAAACGTAAACCAAAATAAAAATCAGATACGATTACGTACTAAGAAAAAAGTGAGATTTGAACAAATTTAAACTAGAGGGGGTGAAAATGAAATTTTTACAAACTTAATATTAAAAGAAAATTTAATTAAAAAGAAAATTATTTTTTTGATTATTTTATTATTTAATATTAATTAAAAGCTAATTAATAATTAATTAAAACTAATTTAAATCTAATTTAAATTTAAGAAAAATACTAAAGTGACTTAGAAAAATATGAATTTTTTTATAAAACTAATTAACTATTACAGGATCCTAAAAAATTATAAAAAGTTTATAAAAATTATATTTAAACTAATTTACTAATTATTTACTTATTTAATAATTAAATCCTATTTAAACTAATTTAATTATGAAAAATACTAAATGAATAGTGAAAATTCTGAAATTTTTTCTAAAAATACTTTATGAATTATAAGACTTAGGAAAAATATAAAAAACCACTATTGCTTATAAATAGGCAGAAAGAAAATTAATTTTTGACTTTTTTAATTAAAACTAATTAAACTTAATTTAATTATTATAAATACTAAATTAACTCAGAAAATTATGAAAAATTTTCTTAAATTATTTTAATATATTAGAAACTCAGGAAAATTATAAAAATGAAAATTGATTTTTAAATAAGCTGAGCAATAAGCCAAATGACTTAAATAGAAGCTATCACTATTTTTAAATTTGGCTTTTTCTGGATTTTCTTTTACAAAACTATTTTTATACTAAAAACATGAAACTTTTACAAAGAAAACTTATTTGGAGCTTATTAATAAGCAGTGTGCAAATCTAAAAGTGAAACAGAAAGGTCTAATAAGCTTTTGAAATTGGATTTTTGAGCAATAAGCTGTTAATAAGCTACAATTGTTAAAATAAGCTATAAACTACCAAAGGACATACAAATAAGCTGAAATGAATAGAATAAGCACAAGGAATAAGCCAATAATCACAAATAAGCAATCCACAATAACACACAGGCCAAAGGGCCAAATAGGGCAAACTTGCAGCCCTTGGTGGGGTCCACTAGGGGGGTCAGGTGTCCAAATAAAGTCTTGAAGCTACAACGTGGGCTGGGGACCTTTCTAAAAATCTAATAAGCAGACCCTTTGGTCCACTAATAAGCGCAGGATAAGCATTTGAAATAAGCTTAACACACTGAAGGGTCAGGCCACTTAGTGAAAAGGGCCAAGTTGCAGGCCTAGATTCAAGGGTCCAAATGAGGTCACAGATACAAAATATGCCCTATTTCAGAGAGATTGCTTATTGGGGTTTCCAAAAAGCTAAAAAGCACTAGGTGGGGCCCACTAATGAACAAGTTATGACTCAATGAACTTTGATGGTTTATACTAACCAATCAATATACAAGGTATGATCAAAGCAATTTTTAAGCACAAATAAGCTGACAAGCAGAGAACTGAGATCTAAATTAAGCTAAAGTCTAAAAAGCTAAGCTGAAAAGCTTCCTAAAAACCAATACTTGAGGGGTGGGCCCACAAGTTTGCTCAGAATGAGCTTGGGAAAAACGGGCAAATGCCCTGGTGTAGGGGAGGGTGCACTCCCTGCAGGTTCAAAGATGGTGTTGCATAAGCCACATAAAAATTCTTAAAAATAAGCCAGAGGTAAATCTCAAAAGTTAAGCTGGTATATTTCAACCTCCAAAAGTTTCAAAGCTTAATTTGTAACATAAAATTCAAGAAAAATCTTGCAAAAAATGACTTTCTACTAAACCATGCAATTTTGACTTTTTGGATTTATCCCATACTTTGACTTTAGTGAACTTTGATCCTATTCTAATGACTGAAATTGAGATGTTAAGCTATTTTAAAACTAGTTTAAGCTATTTTATCAACTTGTGAAAGGTTTTGAATGATTATGGTACCAAGAAACTTAACAGTTAACTCATAAGGTAAGATTAAATGTAAAATTGACTTTTTAACAAATGAGTACTGGATTTTATGCTTGAACTGACCTAATGTGATCTATTGTAGTCTATTTAAGTCAAAATACCAACAAAACAACTACAGGATCACCTAGAAACAGACTAATCCAAACAGACCTTATACTTTGTGATTTTTAAGAAACTTGATAAATCTAAAACGAAAGCTTAATCTAATGACTAGGACTTATCTAACAAGAAATAATGAGACAGGGTAAGTAGAAATAAGCAATAATTAAGCACAAATAATCACTACAACAGATTATGCTAATTTACACTAGAAATTAATTTTTTTTTTAGACAAATAACTTTGCACCTTGAACTAGCTTTTACTAGGGCCTATTTATCAGCAACAAGCTCCTAGCTTATCAAAGATAAGCTAGGTAAAGTCCTTCTGGCTTATCCCTTTCAGCCACTTCCTTAGTTTTCCACAACCAAATGCAAAGGTACCCTGTGGTTTATTTGTACTGATTATTTGTTTCCTTTTTGTTTTCTTTTTATGTTATAAGTTACTAGGTGAGCTTATAAAGAGCTTATAATAACTAATGAGCTTTTAAGAAGACAATTGAAATGCTTACTGAAACTGAAAATTGAAACAAAGGATTTAATACTGAAAAACTTTCATTAACTTAAAGAAAAACAGATTACAAGGTTTTGGACTAAGGATTACAATTGAAACTAAGATTATGCTAGAAACGATACTACTATTATGCTAATTTTCTAACTATCTCGCTCTCTTCCTTCTTCTCCTTTTTATAGCTTCCCACTCTTATTTGGGACCCTTGGATTACTGAAACACCATCTAGACCCTCCACGTGTTTTGGCGGGAAAAGTTGTTTGACCAAGTTATCTGTTTTAGGTGCAATTGGGGGGTGGTGTATTAAATGTGGAGGTGAAAGGTGGGGGATAGTGGATTGGGGCGGTAGGATGTGATGGAGATGGTGGGAAGGTTGGATTTGATGGTTTGCAGGTCAAGTGGTGATGGAGGTGGGAGGGAAAGGCAGGGTCAACACATGGTTTGAGCTTGCGTTTTTATTAAAAGGGAAAGGGAGTTGGGCCTGGGTGATTGGAATTGGATGTTGGATCAGGGAGTGGGTGTTGGGGCGGTGTTGTGTTTGGATTGGATTTGTTTTTGGTTTGGAGTAATAACAACAAGGGTCCGTTTGGTTTGTAATAGAAATAACACAAGGACCAATTTTGTAATTTCTGAACTTGTAGGTACTGATCATGGAACTTTCCCAAAGTACTTCAAGGTTGTTTATTCCATGTATGAATATCCCAAGGACCATTTTGCAATTTGATTTGTACATGGACCATTGATTGGTGCTAAACCGTCAACTTATATTGACCAAGGAATGGTCAACAAAGTCAAATAGCCTAGACCAATGCTCCGGGTAATATAAGGTATCACTAGGTCGTTAAATCCCGACAAGGTGTGAATTGTGACTGAGCGTGCTTTGTGATCGGGTGATTATTCACAGAAAAGGTTGGTTATGAGAATTATTTGGAAGTGATTAAACAAAATAGCTTAGGAAAGCTATGTGAATGATTACGGGAATTGAGATTGAGAAGAAATCACTTAAAACTTAAAAACCGTACGTTTGCTGAAAACGCGAACAAACATACGAGGGATAAAAGTGAACGAGGTGATCTGAAAAGGCTACTGGTATGAAAATGGTATTTTTAGAAACCTAATAATTAAAGAAAATTTTTGGAAATTTAAAATTAATTTTTATACTAATTTTATAATTACTATTAATTAAATACTAATTTTCTAATTATTTTTAATTAACTAAATTAACCTAAATTACAAATAAATATGAAATTAACTTGGAAAAATAAAAATTAAACTTAGAAAAATCTAAAATACTATAAAACTAATTTTAGAGATGAAAATATATTTTTAAGACTTTTTAATTAATTATTACTAATTATTAACTAATTATTATTACTTGTTAATTACTTAAATTAACCTAAATTCCAATTAATTATTAAATTACACTAGAAAATTGAAAATAAAATTTGGAAAAATTAAAAATAACTAAAAACTAATTTTAGAATTTAATTTATATTTTTCTGATTTTTTAATTAATTATTATTAATTATTAACTATTTAATATTTATTAAAAACTAGTTTAAATTAAGAAAAATACTAAATGATGCAAGAAAAATCTGAAAAAATTACAGAAGTTATTTTTATATACCAGAAGCCTAGGAAAATTATAAAAATGGGAATTGCTTATTAATAAGCTGAAAAATAAGCCAATTGGCTTAAATAGAAGTTATCACTTCTATTAAGTTAGGCTTATTTGGAATTTTCTTTTTCAAAACTGCTTATTATATGATTTTAAGCAACTTTTGTGAAATGAGTTTGACTGAGACCAAGAAAATAAGCACTTCAAGTGCTTATACCCTTGATAGTTGACTTTCTTTGACTTGGAAGAGAAATAAGTACAAATGGCCAAGTGTGGGGCCCACAATGGTGAAAACTGACTCAAATAAGTTATATGAACAAGTTTAAGCAAGTGTTACACAAATAAGCTAACTGAATAAGCTAAGACACCACAATAAGCACTTTGCTTATTTGGTTATGAGACAGAAGTTGGGACAATCTTTTGGGGCAAATCTAGGTGGGGTCCACAAGTCTAATGGTCAAACAAATGGTCAAAACACCAACCCTGGTAGGAGGGGGTTGAATGATACTAAGTTGGGTCAGTGGGACCCACTGAGTTGGTCACAATGAGCCACCAAAATGGTGGTTGTGACTGAGTCAGTTGGTGTGCAGGGCACACCCTTGCCCTGCAAGTGTTTTCAAGGGGCAAAAAGGTCCTCTAAGAAAAATCACAAAATTCCAACAAGTATAGAAATCAAAAATACTACTGGTAGACAATACTCACAACAATTTTCAGAGCCTAAATCAACCCACAAAAATCACAATAAATCAACCCAGTTTTGGAAAAATCTGAGTCTTGTGTTTTTGACTTTTTGAAAAACTTTGATACTTTGACTTTTATGAAACTCAGATCCTTTTTGTTGCTTGATTATGTTATATTAAACTATATAATGGCCAATTTTAGTGAAAACTTAAACTTGTGAATAGGCTTGGTGAGTTTTGGACTCAAATATCACCACAGTTAACTGTGGTGATGAATTGTTTGTGGATTTTGACTTCTGTGAATATGGCAACTAAAAAGGGTCTTGATTTGTTATATTTGGACCTTGAGTGAACTAAGTAAACACTCAACACCAACTGAGAACAGCCACAATGGCCAAAACAGATAAATCCAAACACCCCTTAACAGATTTGCAAGGGAGATTTAACAAACAAAACTTCAACTAATCTTACACTACTGAATCACAAGAACACATATCACCATTTTTATGCTAAAATACACAATTGAACAATAATAACAACAAAAACTACCAAAGATCACTAAGATTCAATTAAGACAGTCAAATGAGAACTTTATGGAACAATGATTTCTAACACTTAACCAACTATTTTAAGACCTAAATTACACTAATTTAAACTAAACAAACACAATTATCACAGAATCAAGCTACAAAAAGTAACTAAGTAATAAAAGGTGAGAATGAAACAAGAAACTCACAATGTGCTTCCTGCTCAAAACAATTGAACCCTGAACCATACACCACCTAATGGCTTCCACAAGCCTCTATTACCCTCTGCAATCCAGAAATCAACCAAATCCCAAGCTGCTTCAACCTTTGTCCATTTATTTTATTTTATTTTTATTTTTCTTAAGTTTTTTAGTATTTATGGAAACTGAGTTTAGGATGTTGACAAAAGCTTGTAAAGCTTCTAAAAAGTTGTTTTCTGAGTTTACATGAGCTTATGAATGACTTATACACACATTAGAAACTTAAATTAGCATTTGAGAAATTTAAATGGAACTTGAAAAGTGAAACAGAAAATAAACTTAGAACTTTGCTTTCATTGATTAAAAACTGAGTTACAAAAGTAAATTACAACATTTCTAAAGCTACTACTACAATATTACACACATTCTAAGGCTTCTATGTTGGGAATAAAATGCACAAAGTAAAGAGTCTGTCAGAAGAGACTGCTAGTTGATAATTAAGTCTGCCTCTTCAGTTTTGCTGATGTTGAAGATATACTACCAGTACCTTCTGGGTAAGAAGGTACTGCTAGTTAAAGAAGGTCCTGCCAGTATTCACGACAAGTTGTTATATTTTATTTAGAGATATTTAGTTGTATTATTAGTCTTTGTACAAAGTTATACGTTAAGTAGAAGTAGTACAAAAGTCTCAGTAGATAAAATGGAGTGTTTTACCTTGAAAGGTGTAATATTAGGATAAGATAAGTCTCTAATATATTATATTAAGCAACTTGACAACTTGTAATAAAGGCTCCTTATACTATAAAAAGAACCCTTAAGTCACCTTCTTAGATATCTTTCCCATAACCTTCCCATAGTTTTCCATGCATAACTTCCATCTTTAAACTCTTTCACGTATCAAAGATTCAAGGTTACACTTGTAATCCTGGTGATAGTTTAGATCACCCGTATTATTTCATCAATAATATTGAATCGTTTTGTGTTATTCATGTTGTGTTCATTCTCATTTACTTATTCACCACCTTTGTTCCTTTAGTGTGTTTTAGTAAATTCCGCGTGCTAACTCACATTCATTCATAAATATCCTAAACACATTACTGAGATTAACATCCCAAGTGTTTGCACAAATCAATAGAATACTTCCACAAGTGGTATCAGAGCGAGGCTTATATGAGACACCCCCAAAATTTACAACGCAGCGGAATACCAATTTGGGTGTCACTTCATAGTTCATAAAAACAAGTTACATAAAACAACCTCAAAAGAGACGTTTAATAAAATGTCACATTCGATTTGATAAATCAGAGTACAAAGGTCCCAACAATTTCTTTTTAAAACTTAAGTTACAAGAATTAAAACATGACACATATATGTATTTTAAAGATAAAAAGTTATCGAATGTGTAGAAAATAAGTCCTTCAATATTTGATATCCACGCAACTCCGATTGCTCCCAATGCTCCGCTAACAAACAATACCTGAGAAAATACATGCTAAAAAGTCAACATAAAGTTGAGTGAATTCATAGAGTTTAATGAGTAATAAGTTGAATACAAGCATTATTCAGTTTAAAAGAAGTTGGGCTACGCCCGTAATTAAGTTGACATGTAACAAATACAAGTCGGGAAATAAGATTTATAGCATTGAGCTCATGAAACCAAACCTTGACCTAGATTAATAGTGCCCCGAAAAGGTAAGATTTGCCATTTACCACGTAATCTCTCAATATTATGTGACCGTTGATGTATGAGCGCTACTCACCTGGCCAGGCCCGCCAGGCCAAATATGCATATTCATAATACTAGTGTTTCCTACGGAATTAACGGTTCATGATGGGGACTTAATTGGCAAGAAATACTCAATGTCAGATGTCTATAAATCATGTAATCGGGTCCAACATACCAAAAACTACTTGTATTCAGTTTGTAAAACTAGCATGTATCCCCCTCGCGAGGTTTATAAAACATTTAAATAAGTAAAGGCGAGGCTATGAATTCACCTTAGAGTGTAGCGAATAAAGTAATATAAGCGATGTCAAGAATTAAAGCACAATGAAATCGAATCTGGCACAACCTAATGAATATGTAGTTATCTCAGAATATGACACGCGGAAAGTAATCGATACGTATGAGTTTCAAAAGATGGAGCGTTTTAGTTTTCGTGGAATATTTGTATCATTGTTTGTAAAAAGTTTAGTATCTCATTCGTGTGATGGTATGAAGTCATAGACTCGGACTAAATGCACGCCAAAGCATAAATCATATAGAATAGTGAAAGGAAAAATAATCATGTAAGAATCAGTTAAGCTAATAGGCAAAAAGATATAAAGATGATGAAGTCTGTAAAAGTCCAACGATGTCAAATGAGAAGTTTAATAATCCCAAGCTCAATATTAATAATCCTTGTCCGACATCATATATGTACATGTATATATTTAGTCCATTTGAGGTTTACATGTTTAGCCGTTACAAATTATAAGTTAGTCCATTTAGCCAAATGAGTTAATAATTCAAGCATGTATATTCAATATTACATAAGTTCAATGATAAGCAATATATAATAAGCTTAACCAAAAATCCACTAATGTGTCCAAATAAGTCACATAAGCCGACACTAAAGCTAAATTCAAACATAATACATACACTTATATATGCTGAAAAATCAGCAACCAAACATCCTTGTATATGCTGAAAAAAAATCAGCATACTAACACTACTATAAGTGCAGAAAATTCAGCGTGTAGACGCTCTTCTAAGTGCAGAAAATTCAGCATGTAAACACCCATATAAGTGCAGAAAATTCAGCATGTAAACAGAAAATTCAGCATGTAAACACCCATATAAGCGCAGAAAATTCAGCATGTAAACACCCATATTAAGCGCAGAAAATTCAGCATGTAAACACCCATATTAAGTGCAGAAAATTCAGAAATAAACACCCATATTAAGCGCAGAAAATTCAGCATGTAAACACCCATATTAAGTGCAGAAAATTCAGAAATAAACACCCATATTAAGCGCAGAAAATTCAGAAATAAACGCCCCTAATGGGCTTAAAATATGCAGAACCAAACACCCCCTGTTGGGGCTGGTGTGGGCTGCCAACAACACCACCAAGTGGACCCGAGCTTGGGAGCTCTTGAAAGAAAGCCAAACATCTGGTTGGGTGTGGCTGAGGTCGCGAGCAACAAAAATAAACACTACCTTTGGTGGTTTCTTTCCAGCCGGGAAGAAACAAACACAATTAAAACACCACCTATAGTGCATAAAATCAGCAATTAAACACACCCCTTTTGGGGCTGAAATAAGCATATCTAGACGCCCTTGACGAGCAGAAAATAAGCAGAACCAAATGCACCTTATTGGTGCTGAAATGAGCAGGTCTAAACGCACCCTTGTGCAAAAAAATAACAAACAAAACATACCCTTTAGGGGCTGCTTTGCAGCAAATAAACGTACCCTAGTTGAGTTGTTTTGGGGCTGTTTTGTAGCCAACAAACGCACCCTAGTTGGGCAGCATTTCAACAAACTAAACACCCTCTTGGGTGTTGGACTAAACCGAAACAACCACAACTCTCCTGGGTTTGTGGTGAACCGTGATTCAAATCAACAAGCAAGATAAGCATATCTCATAAGCAATCCCAAGTAAGCATAGCAAGTCAAAAAAAAAAAAAAAAAAATGTGAGTCGACACATTATATATTTAGACCGAATCAAACAAACCCCAAACAACTTCACTACAAGTAAAATGAACAATTTCACTCCAACTTACATGGGTCTCGACCCGGTACATGACCAAATCAAGCAACCACTCTTTTTAATCCATTCACATCACACGAATATGATAATCAAAAACATTATTAATCAGATTTTAATTCCACGAAAACTATTAAATCGATTTTTTTTAATACGATTTGAATAAAAAGTTAATATAGATCTTTGTGTGTGTCGACTTACAAAGGATAACGAGAGGAGGAGGGAGGTGTGAAGGGGGTACGGCTGTGGTGGTTCACTCGAACCAAACGAGACCCTTGTCAAATCAACACCCACGGTCTTCAATCTTGGACAATCTTGGAATAGAAAAATTAACCAACAAAGGGTGTGTTGGTTCTTGAGAAGCCACGACAAGAACAAGGAGGAAGAGCAGTTTTTTTTTTTTTTGGCTTATTTTACATGTAAAAGTGTGGTGATATGTTCTATGTAGATTATATGTTAGTTAAATATGATATAGTATAAGTGTAGACAACACTTGTCTGAGTGAAAGACAAGTGTAGAGGGCTGATAAAGTGTAAATGCAGAATTTTGAGATTTAATTAGGTTATTGAGTGTATTATGTAGTGTATTTTGCTCCCGGTAATTTAAAACGTGGAGTTTTTAAGACGCGTAACGTAGTACCGGGTAGAAACAAAATATAAAACTTTCAAAAATGTTAAAACTTATTTTCACCATCTATTTTATTATTTTAGATGAGTGGTGAGTTTATCGGAGGGTTTAGATGTTATTAAAATTTTAAACGTGACTTTAAATTGCGTAAAACGTAAAAGGTGCATGGTTTATGTAAAAATGAAAAAATGAAAAGTGACTTTTAAAATAGGATTGTAGGGAAACAAAATGCATAAGTGTAGACTGGACATAGTCTAGTCGCAGTTGAATTAATTGAACGTGTCACGACGTACACAGATAACTTCCGACGAAGTTAATTATAAATAATAATAATAATAATAAAAATAGTAAAATAAATGACATGAAATTTGAAATGTCACAGCACGTACCCCTTAAGAGAGCGACGTCCCGGCGCTCAATTCTTCTTAATCACTGAATGGTTTAATTGTGAAGAGATGACGATATAGACAAATCATCATTGATGTTTCCAACGGAAGTTGAATGATCAAAAGCCAAAGCATCAAATATGTTCAATGAACAAGAGTGAATGGGTTGAAGAATTCTAACAAGTCGTCAGTTCTTGCAAGCGGATAATAGTACACTACTATTAACTTATCAAGCTTGCGGCGGTCGATACAAGATTGGAAAAATCCACATAATAAATTACGAGTCGAGAGGAGTTCATAGCCCAAAGAATGATTCGTACATACGCTATGGTGGATACACATAAGCCCACTCATTCATAACTCATCACTTACATAAAGAGGCGTCCAAGAGAAGATTTATGAATTTATGGTTCGACGGTTTATAATTTCCTTATTCAAATGAAGAAGCGTCCCAATTCATTTCAATAAGACGATTATAAATCATCCTACTTAAGTATGTCCGTCACAAAACAGAATACACAATAAGATCAAGTGTTACAATAAATAAAAGGATGTCTAACTAACGACGTGATTCATCAAAATCATGAGAAGTAACGAGAATAATAATATGACAATAGTCAATCGCATTCGCAAAGGTAAGTGCCAAAGGATAGCACGATCCGGGATGACAAGTTAAGGTCGTACTCCCATCAATTGGAAGATTTCAAAACAATGGATAACGAAAACAACATACTTGATTCAAAGGCATGAGAAGAATGTTCACACTCAAAGGTGAACAATAAAATAACTAGTGGAATTGACAAAGTACACCGAATGTCAATATCATCAAAAGGAAATAGAGTAAAGTAGCGAAAATGTTTCAGAGATCACCGCATCGTTCATAAGAGGTTAAAGTAAACGAATTCATTAATACATGTAATAGTACTACACACATGTGTAACGATTTGAGAAGAGAGTAACACATATATGTACGGGTATCCTCATATAATACTAGTATCGATGTTCGAGGGAGAAAATAAGAAAACACGAAGTACACGATAATCGGAGTGGTCAGCGTATAAATAACCGACCGCTATAAAGTAAATAGTATGACATCATAAGATAGGCATGAGAGAGCGAAATAATGACTAGGGGATATATTCATTAGTCATATAATAGAAGTATTGATGCAAAATAGAGCATATAAGTCACCTGGGAGCAAGCGTGCGCGGATATCGAACAATGATGAAAGACTTTTAAAAAAAAAATCGAAAATCAGTTATAGTTTAGGTTTTGAAAATGACCTAATTCGCTATAACTAATGCTCTGATGCCATTCTGAGACACCCCCAAAATTTACAACGCAGCGGAATACCAATTTGGGTGTCACTTCATAGTTCATAAAAACAAGTTACATAAAACGACCTCAAAAGAGACGTTTAATAAAATGTCACATTCGATTTGATAAATCAGAGTACAAAGGTCCCAACAATTTCTTTTTAAAACTTAAGTTACAAGAATTAAAACATGACACATATATGTATTTTAAAGATAAAAAGTTATCGAATGTGTAAAAAATAAGTCCTTCAATATTTGATATCCACGCAACTCCGATTGCTCCCAATGCTCCGCTAACAAACAATACCTGAGAAAATACATGCTAAAAAGTCAACATAAAGTTGAGTGAATTCATAGAGTTTAATGAGTAATAAGTTGAATACAAGCATTATTCAGTTTAAAAGAAGTTGGGCTACGCCCGTAATTAAGTTGACATGTAACAAATACAAGTCGGGAAATAAGATTTATAGCATTGAGCTCATGAAACCGAACCTTGACCAAGATTAATAGTGCCCCAAAAAGGTAAGATTTGCCATTTACCACGTGATCTCTCAATATTATGTGACCGTTGATGTATGAGCGCTACTCACCCGGCCAGGCCCGCTAGGCCAAATATGCATATTCATAATACTAGCGTTTTCTACGGAATTAACGGTTCATGATGGGGACTTAATTGGCAAGAAATACTCAATGTCAGATGTCTATAAATCATGTAATCGGGTCCAACATACCAAAAACTACTTGTATTCAGTTTGTAAAACTAGCATGTATCCCCCTCGCGAGGTTTATAAAACATTTAAATAAGTAAAGGCGAAGCTATGAACTCACCTTAGAGTGTAGCGAATAAAGTAATACAAGCGATGTCAAGAATTAAAGCACAATGAAATTGAATCCGGCACAACCTAATGAATATGTAGTTATCTCAGAATATGACACGCGGAAAGTAATCGATACGTATGAGTTTCAAAAGATGGAGCGTTTTAGTTTTCGTGGAATATTTGTATCATTGTTTGTAAAAAGTTTAGTATCTCATTCGTGTGATGGTATGAAGTCATAGACTCGGACTAAATGCACGCCAAAGCATAAATCATATAGAATAGTGAAAGGAAAAATAATCATGTAAGAATCAATTAAGCTAATAGGCAAAAAGTTATAAAGATGATTAAGTCTGTAAAAGTCCAACGATGTCAAATGAGAAGTTTAATAATCCCAAGCTCAATATTAATAATCCTTGTCCGACATCATATATGTACATGTATATATTTAGTCCATTTGAGGTTTACATGTTTAGCCGTTACAAATTATAAGTTAGTCCATTTAGCCAAATGAGTTAATAATTCAAGCATATATATTCAATATTACATAAGTTCAATGATAAGCAATATATAATAAGCTTAACCAAAAATCCACTAATGTGTCCAAATAAGTCACATAAGCCGACACTAAAGCTAAATTCAAACATAATACATACACTTATATATGCTGAAAAATCAGCAACCAAACATCCTTGTATATGCTGAAAAAAAATCAGCATACTAACACTACTATAAGTGCAGAAAATTCAGCGTGTAGACGCTCTTCTAAGTGCAGAAAATTCAACATGTAAACACCCATATAAGTGCAGAAAATTCAGCATGTAAACAGAAAATTCAGCATGTAAACACCCATATAAGCGCATAAAATTCAGCATGTAAACACCCATATTAAGCGCAGAAAATTCAGCATGTAAACACCCATATTAAGCGCAGAAAATTCAGCATGTAAACACCCATATTAAATGCAGAAAATTCAGAAATAAACACCCATATTAAGTGCAGAAAATTCAGAAATAAACGCCCCTAATGGGCTTAAAATATGCAGAACCAAACACCCCCTGTTGGGGCTGGTGTGGGCTGCCAACAACACCACCAAGTGGACCCGAGCTTGGGAGCTCATGAAAGAAAGCCAAACATCCGGTTGGGTGTGGCTGAGGTTGCGAGCAACAAAAATAAACACCACCTTTGGTGGTTTCTTTCCAGCCGGGAAGAAACAAACACAATTAAAACACCACCTATGGTGCATAAAATCAACAATGAAACACACCCCTTTTGGGGCTGAAATAAGCATATCTAGACGCCCTTGACGAGCAGAAAATAAGCAGAACCAAATGCACCTTATTGGTGCTGAAATGAGCAGGTCTAAACGCACCCTTGTGCAGAAAAATAACAAACAAAACATACCCTTTAGGGGCTGCTTTGCAGCAAATAAACGTACCCTAGTTGAGTTGTTTTGGGGCTGTTTTGCAGCCAACAAACGCACCCTAGTTGGGCAGCATTTCAACAAACTAAACACCCTCTTGGGTGTTGGACTAAACCGAAATAACCACAACTCTCCTGGGTTTGTGGTGAACCGTGATTCAAATCAACAAGCAAGATAAGCATATCTCATAAGCAATCCCAAGTAAGCATAGCAAGTCAAAAAAAAAAAAAAAAAAAAATGTGAGTCGACACATATAGGCTAAAATAAACTACATCGTTACAGGTATATATATTTAGACTGAATCAAACAAACCCCAAACAACTTCACTACAAGTAAAATGAACAATTTCACTCCAACTTACATGGGTCTCGACCCAGTACATGAACAAATCAAGTAACCACTCTTTTTAATCCATTCACATCACACGAATATGATAATCAAAAACATTATTAATCAGATTTTAATTCCACGAAAACTATTAAATCGATTTTTTTTATACGATTTGAATAAAAAGTTAATATAGATCTTTGTGTGTGTCGACTTACAAAGGATAACGAGAGGAGGAGGGAGGTGTGAAGGGGGTGCGGCTGTGGTGGTTCACTCGAACCAAACGAGACCCTTGTCAAATCAACACCCACGGTCTTCAATCTTGGACAATCTTGGAATAGAAAAATTAACCAACAAAGGGTGTGTTGGTTCTTGAGAAGCCACGACAAGAACAAGGAGGAAGAGCAGATTTTTTTTTTTTTTTTTTTGGCTTATTTTACATGTAAAAGTGTGGTGATATGTTCTATGTAGATTATATGTTAGTTAAATATGATATAGTATAAGTGTAGACAACACTTGTCTGAGTGAAAGACAAGTGTAGAGGGCTGATAAAGTGTAAATGCAGAATTTTGAGATTTAATTAGGTTATTGAGTGTATTATGTAGTGTATTTTGCTCCCGGTAATTTAAAACATGGAGTTTTTAAGACGCGTAACGTAGTACCGGGTAGAAATAAAATATAAAACTTTCAAAAATGTTAAAACTTATTTTCACCATCTATTTTATTATTTTAGATGAGTGGTGAGTTCATCGGAGGGTTTAGATGTTATTAAAATTTTAAAACGTGACTTTAAATTGCGTAAAACGTAAAAGGTGCATGGTTTATGTAAAAATGAAAAAAATGAAAAGTGACTTTTAAAATAGGATTGTAGGGAAACAAAATGCATAAGTGTAGACTGGACATAGTCTAGTCGCGGTTGAATTAATTGAAAGTGTCACGACGTACACAGATAACTTCCGACGAAGTTAATTATAAAAAATAATAATAATAATAAAAATAGTAAAATAAATGACATGAAATTTGAAATGTCACATGATATTTACGACATAAAAGAACAAAGCAAAAATGGATGTTGAGCACATTCAAACCAATGTGGCTGCAAAACTTTCATTACTCAAACAGAATGAGTTAGAGATGTGGAGACTGAGGGTTGAACAATACTTCCAAGTGCAAGACTATGCACTTTGGGAGATTATTGAAGAAGGAAACTCATTTAAACCAGTAACCACCACCTCCACAGTAATTGATGCACTTGTCACAACTGTGCAAGTAAATCCAATAACCGCTGAAGAAAGAATTCAAAAGAGAAATGATCTTAAAGCCAGGAGTATGCTTCTCATGTCTATTCCAAATGACCAGCTTTTAATCTTTAACAAGTACAAGTGTGCTAAAACCCTTTTTCAAGCTATTGTGGCTAGATTTGGTGGTAATGATGCCACCAAGAAAACTCAAAAAACACTTTTAAAACAACAGTTTGAAAACTTTTCAGCCACACCAAATGAGTCTTTGGACAGCATGTTCACTAGACTACAAAAGCTTTCTAGTCAGTTAGCCATTCATGAAGTGATAATATCTCAAGAAGACTTAAACTCCAAATTCCTTAGAAGTCTACCCTCTGAATGGGCCATGCAT
Source organism: Artemisia argyi (assembly GCA_030686995.1). Classification (NCBI taxonomy): domain Eukaryota; kingdom Viridiplantae; phylum Streptophyta; class Magnoliopsida; order Asterales; family Asteraceae; genus Artemisia; species Artemisia argyi. Next base: position 41,931,136 of record CM060697.1, read on the forward strand.
GTCATTGTCTGGAAAAACAAACCAGATATTGATTCCATGAGTCTCAATGATCTTTACAGCAATTTCAAAATAGTAGAGCATGAACTAAAGAAGTCTACTGGTTCAAGCTCAGGAAATATGGCATTTATGTCATCTCATGGTGCTTCCAAGAAAGTTGATGAAGAAAAGGATGGTGGAGAAGAAGGTACTGCCAACACAAATTTTGGTACTGCCAGTACTTCCAGTAGTTCCAAAACCATTTTAGATGAAACAATTGGTTGTGCTTTCCTAACATCACAACACAATGGTTCCACATTGACCTTTGAAGATCTTCAAGAGATCAGTGATGATGATCTTGAAGAAATGGACATAAAATGGCAGCTTTCACTTCTTAGCATGAGGGCTAAGAAATATTTGACGAGGACTGGAAAGAAGATTGTCATCAATGGCAATGAACCTGCTGGGTATGACAAGTCTAAAGTGGAGTGTTACAACTGCCACATGAAAGGTCACTACTCAAGAGAATGTAGAAGACCAAAGAAGCAGGGTGATAAGGGAAGAGGTTTTGAGAACAAGAACAGGGGAAACAATGAGAACAAGAGCAAAGAAGTAGATATCACTGAAACAAAAGCTATGGTAGCTATTGATGGGCTGGGGTTTGATTGGAGCTTTATGGGTGAAGAAGAGTCATCCTCAAATGAAATGGCTTTAATGGCTCTCTCCAATCCTGAGGTACAAATTACTAAATGTTCTGCTACTTGTGAAGTTTTTAAAGAATTAGAAATCTTAAGAAAACTTTATGATGAACTGAAAGTAGAAGAAAGAAAAACTCATCAAGACCTAGTTAATCATAAATGTGGTATGGCCAAACTTGAGAAATAGATAATTCACTTTAGAGAAAATGAACTCACCTTTTATGACACAAAAGCTATTCTTAATAGAGATATATTCTTAAAATATGCTGAAATAAATCTGTTAAGAGCTGAGTTTGCTAAAGTGAAACAAGCAAAAGATAATATTCAACTAACTGTTACAACTTTAGAAAATGCTTCTGCATGTACTAAAAGTATAGTTGAAAACCAAATGAACAAGAAAATCAAATCTGGGATTGGATACAACACATGCCCACCTCCTTACAGAGGAATTCCCTATCCCCCAGGTTTAGATCTTGCTGAATCAGGTTTACATGAACTCACAAATAAACCACTAGAAAAAGTAAAACCTGTAGAAAATAGTGAACCTTTTGAGAGTGCAAGTGATACTTCACTCTCCAAAAAAAAGGTGCTCACTGATAAGAGCTCAGATGATACATCTATTGAAGGTTGGACATCTGATGAGAATGGAAAAGAAACTGTTTCTAAGAAAGGAAACGAAGTAGGACCAACCAGTCCTAAAAGTGTAGAAAGTATTACGAAGACTAAAGTTGTTCTAAAAACAGTTGAATGTTGTGCTAAATGTAATGGCAAACCCAGAGGTAGTCAGAGAAATTGGAACAATCTTAAGTCACATCAACTTGGTGATAACTTTGTTTTGTACAATAAAGCATGCTATTACTGTGGTAGTTTTAATCATACTCATGCTTATTGTAACAATTGGGTTTCTGGGAGTACATCAAGGTCTAAAACAAATAAAACAAACCCCAGAAAAGGTTTTGTGAAATCTAACACACCAAAAGTCAATCATAATGTTAGACCAAATGAGTATGTTTACCCAAAATTCACTACTAAGGGTGCAAGTACTACTTTCAAACATGCACCAAAAGTTGTGAAAAGTCATATTGAAAGGAATTTTGTGGTTAAAACACAAGACTGGAGACCAAAACCAAAAGGTCCTGCTAGGCCATATGGTCCTGCTAGACCAAATGGTACTGCCAAATTTGGTACTGTTAGACCAAAAACCACAAAATGTGTTAAAAATGAAAATGCTGTTAAGTCCTCAGCATGTTGGATTTGGAGACCACTCCAATCAAATGGTGCATCAACAGTCCTAAAAAGGTTTGATTACATTGATGCACGAGGCAAACCCAAGTCAGTCATGGCTTGGGTACCCCAAGGAAACTAATATGTGTATACATGTGCAGGAACATTCAAATGATATTGCAGATCAAGGATATGTAGATAGTGGATGTTCAAGGCGCATGACAGGCAACATGTCTTACCTCACAGACTTCAAATCATTTGATGGAGGATATGTTACCTTTGGGGGAGGAATCAAAGGAAAGATTACTGGTAAAGTTACAATTAAAACCAGTAAATTAGATTTTGAAAATGTGTACTTTGTGAAAGAACTACAGTTTAATCTCTTAAGTGTCTCACAAATGTGTGACACAAAGAACAATGTTCTTTTTACTAACACTGAATGCATTGTACTTTCTCCTGATTTTAAAATTCCTGATGAAAGTCAGATTCTTCTTAAAATCCCTAGAAAGAACAATATGTACATTATTGATTTAAAGAACATTGTTCCTAAAGAGAGTTTAACCTGTCTGGTAGCAAAAGCCTCATTTGATGAATCTATGCTTTGGCATAGAAGACTTGGTCATGTAAACTTTAAAACAATCAATACAATTGCAAAATATGATTTGGTTAGAGGTTTACCCAAAAAGATTTTTCAAAATGACCAAACCTGTGTTGATTGTCTAAAAGGCAAACAACATAGAGCTTCTTGTAAGCCCAAGACCCATAACTCAATTTCTCAAGCTTTATACATGCTTCATATGGACCTCTTTGGTCCTACTTCTGTGTATAGCTTGAATGGTAAAAGATATTGTCTTGTAGTTACTGATGATTACAGCAGATTCTCTTGGGTTTTCTTTTTAAGAACTAAGGATGAAACAAGTGAGATCCTTAAGTCCTACATTACAGGAATAGAAAACCAAATTGATAAGAAAGTAAAAGTAATTAGATGTGACAATGGGACAGAATTCAAGAATAGAGTTATGGATGAATTTTGCAAAGAAAAAGGAATAAAAAGAGAATATAGTGTAGCTAGAACCCCACAGCAAAATGGAGTAGCATAAAGGAAAAATAGAACACTTATAGAGGCTGCTAGAACAATGCTAGTAGATTCTAAGTTGCCTGTTTCATTTTGGGCTGAAGCAGTAGGTACTGCTTGTTATGTACAGAATAGGGTTCTTGTGATTAAACCTCATAGAAAGACTCCTTATGAACTTTTGTTTGGTAGAACACCATCTCTAAGTTTTATGAGACCTTTTGGATGTCATGTCACTATTCTCAATACCAAAGATCATCTAGGAAAGTTTGAAGGAAAAGCTGATGAAGGCTACATGATAGGGTATTCTTTGCAAAGTAAGGCCTATAGGGTGTATAATAGATGCACTAGGCTAGTGGAAGAAAACCTGCACATAGAGTTTCAAGAAAAACTACCAAATGTTGCAGGCACTGGACCAGATTGGTGTTTTAACATTGATAAGCTTTCAGAATCTATGAATTATGTGCCTGTCACAGGTACAAATACTAATGTTAATGCAGGTCTTGAAGACAATGTTGAAACAACTGAGGATCAAGATTATATCTTGATGCCAATTTGGACAGGATTGGATTCATCTTCAAGTCATGGAGAGCCTTCAAATACAACAAATGAAGGTGTTGAAGATGATCATGGAACTCAAGATCAAGGGAATCAAGAAAATTCTGAAAATGAAAATGGTACTACAAATTCACAAGATGGTACTGCCAGTTCAACAGATGGTACTGCCAGTTCACAAATTGGTCCTGCTGAACCATTAAATGTTCTATCAGATGATTCCTTACCAGAAGATGTAGGGATTGGAAACCTTCCAATCTCCTATGATGTTCCTACAACACACAACACAAGAATTCTCAAAGATCACTCCATTGATAATGTGATTGGCAACATTGATTCTGGTATTAAAACAAGAACTCAAGTCTTATCTTCAGACAAAGATGGGTTTGTCCTAGCTGTGTATGAAGAAAAGAACCATGAAGTTGCCCACATGTGCCTGTTTTCATGCTTTCTCTCTCAAGTAGAACCCAAAAACATTACAAAATCCTTAGATGATTCAAGCTGGGTTGAAGCAATGCAAGAAGAGCTTCTTCAATTCAAACTACAGAAGGTTTGGGTACTGGTTGATTTGCCCAAAGGTTACAGGGCAATTGGAACCAAATGGGTTTTCAGAAATAAGAAAGATGAAAGAGGAATAGTGATAAAAAACAAAGCCAGATTGGTGGCCCAAGGGTATACTCAAGAAGAAGGAGTGGATTATGAAGAAGTTTTTGCTCCAGTTGCAAGAATTGAAGCAATTAGGCTATTCTTGGCCTATGCTTCTTTCATAGGATTCACTGTCTACCAAATGGATGTCAAAAGTGCCTTTTTATATGGTACTATTGAAGAAGAGGTGTATGTTTCTCAACCTCCAGGCTTCATTGATGCAGAATATCCAGACAAGGTGTACAAGGTTACCAAAGCTCTTTATGGTCTACACCAAGCTCCTAGAGCATGGTATGAAACATTGGCTTTCTATTTATTGGAAAATGGATTTCAAAGAGGCAAGATTGATCCAACTTTGTTCATCAAAAGAACCAAGAAAGACATCTTGCTGGTGCAGATTTATGTTGATGACATTATCTTTGGATCCACAAATCTGGAATTATGTGTAGAGTTTGAAAAACTTATGCATAGTAAGTTTGAAATGAGTTCCATGGGGGAACTTACTTTCTTTCTGGGTCTCCAAGTGAAACAATCAAATGAAGGCATATTTATCAGCCAAGATAAGTATGTAGCAGAGATCCTAAGGAAATTTGGGTTTGCAGATTCAAAGGTTGCAAGTACACCAATGGATCCAGAAAAGGGGTTACTCAAAGATGCTGAGGGTGAAGATGTTGATATGCACAACTACAAATCAATGATTGGGTCCCTAATGTACCTTACATCATCAAGACCAGATATCATGTTCTCAGTGTGTGTATGTGCAAGATTTCAAGTAAATCCAAAAGTTTCTCATCTCACAGCAGTCAAAAGGATCTTTAGATACCTCAAGGGCCAGCCTAAGTTGGGTCTATGGTATCCAAGGGAATCATCTTTTGATTTGGTAGCTTATTCAGATAGTGACTATGCTCGTGCAACTCTAGACAGAAAATCCACAACTGGTGGATGTCAATTTCTTGGCTGCAGACTCATATCATGGCAATGCAAGAAGCAAACAATGGTGGCCAACTCTACAACTGAAGCAGAATATGTTGCAAGTGCAAGTTGTTGTGGCCAAGTTCTTTGGATCCAGAATCAATTGCTTGACTATGGGTACAATTTTCTTAACACCATTATTTACATTGACAATAGCAGTACTATTTGTATCATTAAAAACCCAGTTCAACATTCAAAACAAAACACATTGAAATCAGACACCATTTCATAAGAGATTGCAATGAGAAAAGGTTAATACAAGTTGTCAAAATTGATTCTGAAAATAATTTTGCAGACCTTCTCACCAAAGCTTTTGATTTAGGTAGGTTTAAATATCTGGTAGCAGGTATTGGTATGATAAATCTTTGAAAAACATGTGTTTTGTATATAAATAAACAAGTTCTGGCCTCTAAACATGGTACTGCTAGTTAGTCATAAGGTACTGTCAGTACATAATTGGTACTGCTAGTTCAAAGTTTGCTCTGTTTTTGCTCATCTTGATGTTTAAATGTTAACAATGCTATAAAACTAGTGCTTTGCACTCTGTTCTTTTGGTTTACAACTAACCATTTCAGGTTACTCAAGATTGCTAACAAAATCAGGATGTGGAAATGGTAATCAGTTCACCAAGTTTTTCAAAACTTAAGAGCTGGCTAGTCCAAAGCAAACGGCTCTTGGTAAAGACTTCTCAAATCCGTTGATAGCTGATAGTTTGCTAAAAACTATAAGGTAATCAGTTCACCCAGTTTTAAAAACTTAAAGAGCTGACTAGTCCAAAGCAAACGGCTCTTGGTAAAGACTTATCAAATCCGTTGATAGCTGATAGTTTGCTAAAAACTATAAGGGATGTTTTCTAAAATTTCAAAGAGACTGCCAAGTTTTATTTCAAGAAAAAGGTACTGGTAGTTCAAATTTTAGTACTGGTAGAGTAAAAAGGTACTGCTACATAGCCGTTGAGTCTGTCCGGTTAAAAATATAGCCGTTGTTTTAAAGGGTATTTTTGTGAATTATTCATGTTTTCCTCGAATTAAGGATATAGTTATTATAATAAAAGATCTTTTTGACCGCCTCTTCAATTACTTATCCATATCTTTTATAGTCGGTCAAAAGTCATTTTTCTCATAATCAATCCTTATCACAATTCACACTCACCTTTCATCTTCTACCAGTACAACAATAAAATCTCACCATCATAATCAAAATTTTCATCAAACCTTTCACCATGGCTCGTCTAAGTTTTGTCAAACGTCACAACCAATTAGCATTTTTGGAAAAGTCTGATGACAATGAAACTTTTCATCAAGCAGTGGATTTTCTAAACAATTCTTATGTCAGGTTTGCTTTACTCGTGAATCCCACTATTTTTGAATCTCAAATTTCACAATTTTGGCAAACTGCTAGAGTTAACACTCTTAGGAATGGGATTCAAGAGTTAGAGGCCAAAGTGGATGGTAGAACCTTGACTTTTACCGAATCATCCATTAGAAGACATCTTCATTTGGATGATTCAGATGGCATTAGTCAACTGCCTGATACTAAAATCTTTGAAAATTTGACAAAAATGGGGTATAATGTAACTTCTACAAAGCTTACATTTCTTAAAAAGCATTTTACCCCTCAATGGAGATTTTTGATTCATACCATCCTTCATTGTTTAAGCCAAAAGAAAACCTCATGGGAGCAATTTAGTGGTAACATGGCTGCAGCTCTCATTTGCCTGGCAACAAACAAGAAATTCAACTTTTCAAAATATATTTTTGAAGGATTGGTTAAAAATGTGGACAGTGAAACAAAGTTTTTGATGTACCCAAGGTTTATTCAGTGCCTCATCAACAAATCCAAACATTTGTTACTTCCCCCAAACAAACCTTTTAAAACTCCCAAACTTACACACAAGGTGTTTTCAAACATGAAAATTGGTTTTCAAGGAGAAGAAGTACCACTTTTTGAGGAAATGTTACCACAACATTCTGAAGAACCATCCACATCATCTGATCATTCATCACCACATCCATCACCAGTACCATCCCACTCATCAACAGTACCATCAGTCACACCACCATCACCAGTACCATTACCATCTCACCAACCAACACAAACACCATCTGCAACATCACCATCATTATCACATCATAACTCACCACCACAATCTCCTCCACAACAAAGTGTAGATGCTCAGACTGTCAGGGAATTAAAGGAGCAAGTGCAGCACTTGCAAACTACTCTTGAAAGTCAAAACAAACATTTTACAGAGATCAACACCAAGTTAGTTAAGAGGGTTGAGAAATTAGAGTTGAAGGTGAAATTGTTGAAGGGTAAAAGAACATCTCAGTTGGTTGTTTCTAGTTCCTCAAGTTCAGATGCAGAGGGTTTGGGTCTCTCTTCCAAAAAGGGGAGGATGGGTAGTTCTAAGGATGAAGAAGAGATTCAATTTCAGTTTCATGAAGGAACACAAGTGATTGATGAAGAGCCTGCTATTCAAGAAACAGAGCCTGCTACTCAAGAAAAAGAGCCTGTTAGCTTGAAAGATACTGATGAAGCAGAGCAAGAGCCTGCTGGGATTCAGAGGCTATTAGCTATGAATTTAAAAGGTTCTGATCAAGTGTCTTACAAAAGAAAGAGAGGATCACAGCCTCAGGGGAGGTTTCTTGTTTCTAATGAACAATCTGCTGCTCCAAGTCCAGTATCATCACCAAAAGACAAGGGCAAGAAAATTGTGGTTGAAGATGAACCAAAGCCTAAAAAGATGAAGCAGAAAGAGCAAGCACAATTGGCTGTATATGAAAAGTTGTCCAAACAGCTTCATGAAGAAGAAGTTTTGAGGGCTGAAGAAGAATCAAGAATGTTGCAAGAAAAGTTTGATGCTCAGCTGCAATACATCATTTCCATTGATCCAATTGTAAGAGGTGAAGCTTACACTCTGGTGTGTGATGAGTCTCTTAGCTCAGATGAAATGACAATCAAACTCAATGATTTCATCACCAAGAAATACAATCAAGAGGCATTGGATGATGTCTATCAGCAGATTCAGAAGAATCAGAAGAAAGGATTTAAAATGCCACATTCTGAAGCAGATCAGAAGAAATTCTTCAAGATATATCTAAAAAGAGAAGTGAACATGAAAGATCATCAACTCAAAGGTAAATCTTTTGATGAATTGAAGCTTCTATACTTAGAGGCTTACAGAAGAAACAAAACCAGTTTTCTCATGGATACACAAGAAAGACCTTCCAAAGGAAGAAAAGATGATCAGAAGGAACAAACAGCATACTTGCCTCCTGTTCAATCAAGAGAAATGGTTGTCCATGTTCCACAAGTTATTTTTGCTGAACCCTTACATGCAAGGCATCCAGTCATAGATTGGGAAATCTTCAATGACAAGTTTGGCAAAGCATGAAAGATAACAAGAGTTGGAAATAAGATTGAGATTTTCAAGAACTTTGAAAATCTACTTAGAGCTTGTAGCAGAATGGATTTAGATGAATTATGAGTATTAGTTCAAGAGAAGCTGAAAACCAAGTATAAGCCTGATGCAAAGGAGCAAGAGCTATGGGTGGAGTTCAGCAGATTGTATGATCCAAATCCTACTGATACACATTGGAAATTTCCTTACTATGATTTATCTATCACATGGGAATACTTCAGCATGAGTCATGTTCATCATCTTTCCACTCAGAGTGGAATAGAGCTCTTTATGCTAGGTGAGAAGGAGTATCCTTTAAGCTATGAAGTATTATCAGTCTTAATCTCCAACAAGCTATTATGTGAAGAAGAAACTGATGCAGTCAAAAGATTGAAGGAAAGCATATTGGATCAGTATGAAAGCCTAAGGAGAAATAGATAAAGTTTTTGGAAGAGTTCCCTCAAATCCTCAAGGTATAAATTTTATTCACCAGAAACTTGGTTATTTTAAAGGGAATAACAAGTTTAGGGGAGGATTGTTGGGAATAAAATGCACAAAGTAAAGAGTCTGCCAGAAGAGCCTGCTAGTTGATAATTAAGCCTGCCTCTTCAGTTTTGCTGATGTTGAAGACATACTACCAGTACCTTCTGGTTAAGAAGGTACTGCTAGTTAAAGAAGGTCCTGCCAGTATTCACGACAAGTTGTTATATTTTATTTAGAGATATTTAGTTGTATTATTAGTCTTTGTACAAAGTTATACGTTAAGTAGAAGTAGTACAGAAGTCTCAGTAGATAAAATGGAGTGTTTTACCTTGAAAGGTGTAATATTAGGATAAGATAAGTCTCTAATATATTATATTAAGCAACTTGACAACTTGTAATAAGGGCTCCTTATACTATAAAAGGAACCCTTAAGTCACCTTCTTAGATATCTTTCCCATAACCTTCCCATAGTTTTCCATGCATAACTTCCATCTTTAAACTCTTTCACGTATCAAAGATTCAAGGTTACACTTGTAATCCTGGTGATAGTTTAGATCACCCGTATTATTTCATCAATAATATTGAATCGTTTTGTGTTATTCATGTTGTGTTCATTCTCGTTTACTTATTCACCACCTTTGTTCCTTTAGCGTGTTTTAGTAAATTCCGCATGCTAACTCACATTCATTCATAAATATCCTAAACACATTACTGAGATTAACATCCCAAGTGTTTGCACAAATCAATAGAATACTTCCACATTCTATGAGCTTAATATATAATACGAGCTAAAATAAATTCCTAGGTCTTCCCACATGGCTTCCACTTGAAAACTGAGAGTCCCAAAGTCTTTGTGTTGACCCCTTGACCAAATCCCATCCATCAATTTAAGTTTACATCAATCCTGACCCTTGATTGCAAATTTGGCGCCAAAACGGATACGGGCAAAACTGAGTGTTATAGGTGTGGTGAATTTATTGTGGTGGTGTGGGTTGGTGTGGTAGATGAGAAGCATTTATTGTAGGGGGGCTATGGTGAAAAAGGTGAGAGAAGGAGGGGGGGGGGAACACAGCCCTGGTTTTGCGTTGGGTGTTGGGGGGAAGAAGACGGTCAAATGGGAGTTTGACCGGGGGTGGATTTTATTAATAAAATGAAGTGGGCCGGGTTGTGTGGTGGGCTGGGAATTTCTTTGGGCTTGGGGATTGGATTTGGATGGGTTTGGTTTTGGTTTGTTATAATAAAACAAGGGTCCGGTTGGTTTGTGAATTAACAAGGACCAATTTTGTAATTTTACCAAACCTTAAGGACTGAAAATGTAATTTTTCCAATTTGCTTCCAAGGACCAAATATGCCAATCACCAACAAACTAAGACCAATTTTACCATTTTTCAAAATTTCCCAGGGACTTATTTTGCCATTTTTGAATTCTCAGGGACTAAACATGTAATTTTGGAAAACTTATGACCTAAGTGTAATATTTTGTTATTTTTGACTTTCAAAACCTTGGGTTGACTTTTCCTTTCAAAATAAATGCATACGGATTAATTTTGACAAGTTTTGAAACTTGGGGGACTGAAACTGCCAATATTGCAAACTTTGATCGTTTTTCATTTGTTTTTGCTCTTTTTGCTTTTAAAACATATAAAACACAATCCCTGGGACAATTTAAGTATTTTGATATCTTTTTGATTGTTATTATATGTTTTGACAGTTTAAATACGTCAAAAATGATGAGTGTTTGAGCACTTATCAACCATTCCTGCCAAATCTAAAACTTTAGGGACCACTTTTGCAATTTCATGAAAATATAAGGGTTTGATCTGCCATTCTTCCAAAGTTGTCACAAGGGTGTATTTTGCCAAACTTGAATAGTATAAGGACCATAGGCGATGAATTTAATCCCAGGGGCTAATTATGCTAAAACTGAAACTGCAGGGACCAAACTTGTAATTTCTTCAAATCTTTCACCCAGGGACCAAAATTGATAAATTGTGAACTCCAAGGACCAGTGTTGACTTTTTCTTCCAAATTCCAATGCTCAGGGGCTATTTCTGCCAAATTCCCAACTTGAGGGACCATTTCTGCCAATTTTACAAACTTTTGCTCCAAGGACTATTTTTGGCATTTGGTAATTCTCCAAGGTGTGTTTTGACATTCTAAAAATGGTAATTTGCTTCCCCGGCTCTGGCTTTTGACATGATTTCCAAACTCGTGCTCGTTTTTGTCCTTTTTGGCCTGATTTGTGCCAATTTCTGAAATAACCGTTCCTGCACGATCATAAACACAAAAACACAATATCTTTGGCATTTATGGTTAGTTTGTATATGTTTTGGTCTTAAAATGGACTGGAAAAGGTGTGTGAATAAGCACACACCAAATCCCCCCAGACTAAGGTATTGGCGTGTCCTCACGCAATGGGATTAATTCACGCCCTCCAAGATAAATAACTTTCATAACTCTTTCTACTAACATAGAAGAAGTAGCAAAATGTTCAAAAGAGAGTACAAAATCAATTATTTCAGATAACGCTCCATTTTTCAGTTTTATTTCCTACACTAATATTTACATACTTTTTAGACTTGTTATGTGACAGAATGTTTTGACTTTCATCATTTTTCAATAACGTTTAGGGTCACAGAGTAGAAACATAGCTCAGAGAGAAGTGTCCATACAGATAGAATTCATCGTTCCTGATTTTTCACCAATTCCCATGCTAAACGTAAAAACGAAGTCATAGCTTGAATTACAAGTTAGATGCTAATACTACTCATAGAAGTTACTTGTGTAATAACTTCTGGCTCCCATTTTTCTATTTTCCTCTATTTATTTTATTTTTGGTGAGAGATGAATTTCTTCATATTTTCTCGTTTCGATAATTTTTATTCCGATAAAGATACCATATTAAGACGCTAAGTAGTTTTCTATCTTTTCTCGAGAATCGTTGCTTTAAAAATGATGTCCACATCAAAGAGTTGGGATTCATACAGACTCATAGACATTTGTTGAGGAGAAATACACGTGCACCTCATGTATCTGGTCTAGGACCCTGCACATGCACCTCACATGCCATCAACTTTTGTCTAACACTTAAGCACATAACTCACTCTTATTCATCATTTTTTTTATTGTTGACTCACATAAGATGTGGTATTTCCACTCTAGACGTTCCTGAAATGAGGACCCAAAGGTTTTAGGTCACGACCTCACATATTTCTGAAAAGAGGTTCAAAGTCCCGTTTTTAGAATTGCAGCTCATGGAATGACCTTGATGTGTACCCAACTTTTAAAACAAAGATTCTCTTAAAAAGATAAAGAACTAAGTTTTGTCAGAACATAATATCCTTAATTATTATTTTTACAGATATAGGGTGAGACAATTTTGTGGGAGCAAAAAGCCACAAGTACCTACGATGAGCTCTAAAGATAACCAACTACTCCACGTTTAGCATCTAACTTCTAAACAAACTCTATATTAGTAGCTCGTTGGCACGAATATTTCGACGCTTCAACTAACGGATGGTCACTAGTGCACTTCTTGGCTCGCTGGCACGATATTTGCATAACGGATGGTCACCAAGTCGTACACTAGCTCGCTGGCGCGATTAGTCAATTAATCTAATAATCGGATGGTCACTACCTCAAGAAATGAGATTCGCGGACGCTTAGCCTCACTGAGTTAAGGGAACAGCTAGGGCTCAATGTGCCCGATCATGTCAAAATTTCTATTCCTACTCTACCCAGCGGAAAGTCAGAACAAAGTGTCAAAACTTACTATATTTTTGCAGAAAATTTTCAAATTTTTTTTCAAATTTTTGGTACTTCTTTGATGAATTTTTTTTCAATTGTTTTGGATTTTTGAGAAAAACGGAGTTGCATGAGTAAACGACACATGAAAGGTGCAAGTCATATCAAAGGTACCCCCCCCCCCCCCCAGACTAAAGTTAAACATTGTCCTCAATGTTTCAAAGGCGATGGTAGTTCTACTTTGTATCTAAGGCTGTTTATTAATTATGCCAAAAGATAATGTTAGTAAAGGATATCAGATTTCTTGAACGATGAAGCTTTTATGAAGTAAGGACAAAAATACGAGCACGAGATCCTTCATGCTTCGGGAACAATTACCTGTACAAACACAACAACTACAAGACAAAAGATGTAGAAGAGGTTGCCCTCTTCCCGTTACTTGTTAGAAAAAAGAGAGAAGTTAGAAACATGGGTGAAAACCCATGTACATGCTAATATTTTTGTTCACTGAGTCACTAGCTTGACTCGATCCCCGAATTCATTGGTTCGTGGGGAAAGTTTGAAGATCCGGGACAACCATGGGTGGTATGTCCCCTCCAAAGTAGTAACGGTTCCATATGGAAACACATTTGTGATAGTAAAAGGCCCAGACCAACGGGTTTTTAATTTGCCCGAGAAAATCTTTAATCTTGAGTTAAAAAGAAGGACTCGATCACCAATGTTGAAAACGCGGTTCTTAATCTTTGAGTAGTGGATCTTCTTTGTCTTTTCTTTGTAGATCAAAGAATTCTTGTAAGCCTGATCACGAAGTTCGTTTAATTCATTTAATTGAACCTTGCGGTGATCACCCGCTGTCTTAAGGTCGAAGTTGGCATGTTTCAAGGCCCAGTAGGCTTTATGTTCTAACTCAATCGGTAGATGACACACCTTCCCGTATACCAGCTTGTATGGAGTGCACCCGATGGGTGTTTTGTAAGCTGTACGGAAATCCCAGAGTGCATCATCTAGCTTATCTGACCAGGAGGCATGGTTTTCTCCTACTGTCACCTCCAGAATTCTTTTAATACCACGATTGGAAACCTCCACCTGCCCATTTGTTTGGAGGTGGTATGCAGTGGAAAGACGGTGAGTGACACCATACTTCTGCATTACTCTTGCAAATTGGTCATTGCAAAAGTGTGTACCACGATCATTGATTATGGCACGTGGGGTTCCGAATCTGGAAAAAAGAGCTTTCAAAAATTTGACAACTACTCGGGCATCATTGGTGGGTAAAGCCTTTGCTTCAACCCATTTGGAAAGATAATCGACGGCCACGAGTATATACTTATTCCCTCATGAACACGGGAATGGACCCATAAAATTAATTCCCCAGATGTCAAAGATTTCACAGACTTGGATGGCATTTTGAGGCATCTGATCCTTCTTAGAAATATTCCCGTGGCGCTGACAAGCGTCACAGGTTTTAACAAACTCATGGGCGTCTTTGTAGACCGTGGGCCAGTAGAATCCGGAATCAAACACCTTTTTGGCAGTGTAATTAGGACTATGATGTCCCCCCGTGGGTCCATAATGACAAACTTTGAGAATATCCATGGCTTCTTGGCCATGGACACACCGCCGGATGACTTGATCAACACAGATTTTGAATAGATAGGGATCATCCCAGAAGTTGTGGTTAACATTTTGAAGAATGTTTTCTTCTGTTAGGATGTCATCCCTTTAACAATGAAGTTACCCGCATGGTAATTTGCAAAGTCTGCAAACCATGAGGTAGTGGAATCACCACGAGTAGAGATCACATTGAGTGTCTCGAGGGGAAATGTTTCATTTGTTTCCTTTTTCTCGAGGACATCTTGGTGAGGGTTCTCAAGTCGGGATAGATGATCAGCCGCTAGGTTCTCAGCTCCTTTTTTATCACGTATAATGATATCAAATTCTTGCAGGAGCAGAACCCATCGAAGCAATCTCGGCTTTGCGTCTTGTTTAGCAAAGAGATATTTCAGAGCCGAGTGGTCCGTATATACTATGCACTTTGTCAAGATAAGGTATGGCCGAAAATTCTCGAAAGCATACACCACGGCTAAGAGTTCTTTTCCGTAGTGGTATAGTGATACGTGGGAATTGCACCAGGCTTTACCTCTCGAGGGATCTCGAGAAGCTTACAACCCCCACCAGGCAGTGTACCTGATCGTTGTAGTATAGTATAGTGACAAGTACCGGGGGTTGATCGTTCAGCTAGGAATAGTGTCGTTAGGATTGAAATTAATCTAACTAGGTCTAAAGGTGAAGGATGATTCTTTTTATGTTTTTATGTTTTATGAAAAGCAAGTAAAAATCTCGGGTATTGGGAGAGTGGGTGGAATTAGTTGCTAATCAACTAACCCAAAAGCTACTAATTAAACTAATAAACAAGAAAATAAACTAAGGTTCTACAAGATAAGTGAAGCATGTCTACCTATGATATGTTACTCCTTGCTAGCTATCCAATTCTACCTATTGAATTGTCACACCTTGTTTTAATTGATGGGTTGTATTCCTTAATACTATTCATGGGGTGGCGTACTTACTTCCCCAATTCTATAAGCTCCTACTTCACTCCTATGTCGAGCCGGCTAAGAAGCTCCTAACATGGGATCACTAGAATTCGCTCATGCATTAAATACAACCATAAAAACCTAGTACACATCGGCTCATGTTTCTTAAGATGTTCAAGCAAGTTACACAATGGAGATCTGCCAATTTTCTTAAGCCTAACATCAAATTCATTCAATCAAAACAAGAATCAATAGGAAACAAGAATTATAAACTAAACCAACTAGATCTATTGAAGTTGTCACACCTTAATTGATGGAGATAGACACACACATCAACAAGCCCTCATTGATGGAGATAGACACAAACATCAACAAGAAATCAATGAGATCTAATTAATTATACACAAGTTTCACACAATCATAAGTAGACACAAGGTGAATTAGCAAAACATCATCAAAGAAGAGCAATCAACAATGATAATGGAAAACATAATTAAGATAGAATCAAAAAACCAATACATGATGTTTATGGAGTGATTGAAACCCTCTAAGTTGCTGGAAAAACACCTACTTAAACCCAGGAATCGACCTTAGGGTTTAGGGCTTACAAAAAGTGAAGTTATGATGTTATATTTATAGGCATGTTTTCTGTCGGCCCATCTTGACGGCGTCAGCTCGTTTCTCTTCATGCCATCACGACCATTTTTTCACCAAATTATAGATCTCTTCGTCCTCTTCGCGTGGGCTTTTGAATCACCTAAATCCGGGTTCGTATGCAAAAGTTATGACCAAAACAATATCAGCTACTCCGCGCGCAAGTTTTGACAAGTTAACACGTGACGGCCTTAGGTGGCGCCTTCACGTTTCTTCTGGGCCGTCACCACTTTTAATCTTGACGCGATCATGAAAAGCCTCTTGACGCCGTCAGGTACTGTTCCCAGCAAGGAAAATTAAGACTTTTCCGTTTTCTTCACTTTTATGCTCCAAAAACGTCCAAAATGCTTCATTTTCCAGAATTCACTCCCAAAGTACCTAAAATCATAAAAGGAACGATTTAGGGCAATATTTGATCAAATAAATTCAATTCCGGGTTTAAATGACCCCCTAAAAATGGTT
The DNA here is from genome assembly GCA_030686995.1 of Artemisia argyi. Lineage (NCBI taxonomy): Eukaryota > Viridiplantae > Streptophyta > Magnoliopsida > Asterales > Asteraceae > Artemisia > Artemisia argyi. Next base: position 41,947,561 of record CM060697.1, read on the forward strand.
CATTTTTCGCCTCATCATATACCCTTACACTTGAGATTTGCTTGTCCTCAAGCAAATGCGCCTTTATTCTAATCAAAATACAAGTTAGGGGTCATTTAACACTAATATAAAAGTAATTTCAAAAAATAATCATACCACTAAAGACCAAAGACAAGCACGGAGGTCATATACTAGCACCTCACAAATAGTGTTTAGATATTCGCATCTCTCGGGTGTAATAAAGTAATATCACAATATGGAAACGGAAAATATCTCTCACTACCTGTCATAGCAAAATAGATTACCATAGGCTTGGGAAAGGATCAAACCTCCACCACATGGCGTAAGAACCTAGGATAAACTATCAAAGAGGTCTTTTAAAAGGGTTGTAACGTTAGGTGTAGGGATATGGAATACACGGTTTTGTTGGGTATAGGCAGTCTTTACTGGTGGCGAGTTAACAATCTTGGTTAATTACATGTAAAATATGGCGTTGCTAAGCCAAGACTAGACTCGACTTAAGCTAATAAATGAAAAATAACAAAAACATAAAATGAACATAGAATGAAGAGGATGGTAATCCGTATGTTTTTCTCTTTTTTTTATTTTTTTTCTATATATATATTTTTTTTGAGTTTTCAATTTTTTTTTCTCCATATACTCTTACCCTACAATCCAAAATAATACATCATAGGGGATGAATATTCCCCTTACACTTGAATTTTTACATACTTTACAATAAACTAATCTAATGACTCGAATCAAGATAATCAAAACACTTGGAGTACTTTTAAGATTAACGCACATACGGGGGTAATAATATTATGTTCTTCCCTATTACTCCATAAAATAAGTACTTTACCTATGAGTCCCAATCGTCCCAAAACAATATGTACAAGGATATGACTCGACTTAGCAACCATGTAATCAATTAGATAATTAACTTAGGGTTTAACAAATAACAATAATGCACTAAAGATGAGTGCATACACGGAAGGCTAAGGCGATTTGGGTGTACATTTAAGTGGGGTGTAACAAATTCTTCCTTTAAGTATGATGCATAAAGTTAGAAACGAAAAGATAGGCTCGGAGGGGTGTACTAGGGGTTTCGTATACTAAAAATGAGTACAACGCTAAGGGTGTGGGAAAAATTAATTGACTTAACTAGCCAAGTAATATGACTTAAATGGTCAAGTAATTATGATACGGGTTTAACACAAGGGTGATCCTAATGCCTCTTATCATGTAGTAAATCCTACCACACGAATGTAGTCTCACTAGCGGTCTCGGGATGCATCACTAACGCAAGTTCTAGAATCTAAATGCTACCGGTACACTCATAAGCACTAATAGTAAATGCTTTTCCTATCAAATCTAAAGGCGAACCTCACATATTTGGGTGGAAAAATTTTCTGAATAGTACGGTTATGTGCTAGTCATACAATCTCCTATCCATGAGACGCTTGCTAAGGCTAAAGTTTCACTCCTAAATGTTGTAAAAAATTTTAAATTTGGCGCTAAAATTGCACTAACAAGTATTTCTCATAGTTTTATTGCACATCTACCATCAAACAAACAAACTCAAGCGAAAGTGTATCTATAAGGTATCATCATTTTACCCTCCCCTTACACTTAGGATGAACATTGTCCCCAATGTTCAAGTAAAGAATGTAAAAGTCAAATAAGTAAAAAGAATGAAATCTAATACGCCCCTGATTCGCTCGGTATAGATAATAAGGTGGCCAGGTTAGATCTTCCTCCAAGAAAATGAACAATCAAAGCTTCCCTTCTAGAATATAAATCGTCTTCTTGTCATACATAACCTGTTAAACCTGAGAAAACAATCACAAAAACCCAAAGCATCAATCCGAACAAATAAAACTCACAACTAGATGTAATTCCAGACTTAGGAATAAAAACAAAACAATTAAAGATAAAATGCTTGTAGAATGAATGTTTGCAGATTTCCTGAAGTTTATAAAACTAAAGAATTAACAAAAACTTTAAGACTCCGGTATAAACAAAACTAGCAAAATTTCCAGAATTTTACACATGACGCCGTCAGGAATTAATTCCTGACGCCGTCAGAAGTGACCTGCAGAAATCTTTATGTTAAGTTTCTGGAAAATTTCTGGAAAAACTTATGTCCTACTTCCTGGAAAATCCTGCAAAACATCATTATGACTCGATACAAGCATTTGACTCTAACAATTACTAATATACATGTTCATTTAATATTGTTGTGGATCATGCTCAATTTCGTTCTTATAAACAAATTTGGGTCTCCCCTTACACTTAGCTTTTGCAAAATACCTTTATATGTAATTAAGACGAAGTTAAAAATAAAATAAAGAATTTTCACAATTTACTTTGAAAGAAGAGCCACAAACAATAAAAATAAAGCATGCATACGGAAACAAATAAAATCAAACAAACAAACAAACAAATAAATAAAGCTTGGGTTGCCTCCCAATAAGCGCTTGTTTTTGTTTGAGTCACGAGCCTAACTCTACCCTTATTTAAAGGAAATAGGGGAGGTTTTCCCTACACTTAGGATTAAGTGCGGGTGAAAGTAGCGATACACACCCTTAGGGTGGAAATATGCCACGTGAGGTAAAGGGGGTGAGTAAATGGCTTCCTTCATCCTAAAACTACCCGGATAATATTGGTTGATGGGTAGGTTGGTTCCTCTTTTGTCTCCTAGAAATATATCTAAGGATGAAAATGTGTGTAAAGATTGAGGTTCCGGTTCATCAACACTAGGAAATTCCCTAGAACTAGGAGTAAGGTTATCACTACAAGTATTCAAACCTATATCCTCAAGTGGTGCCTGGTCCAAGGGTTCTACCTCCATCGAAATTCCTAAAGTTTCTTCTACTTCTTCCGGGTAAGTCACGGGCGGTGTGTGTGCCTCAAATGATGGTTGAGTATTTTGTGGGCTTATGTTATTGACCTCATCACTCCATGTGTTAATATCACCTATATCCTCAACATGTGCTTTATTATAATCTAGCCCTAACATTCTCCCAAGTATCTCAGGTGCTTCTCTAGGCATCTCAACTTCTATGTCCAAATCATAAGGATCATCCTCAATATTCTGACTGCTATATACAAATTGCCCAAAAGATTCATCATCTATTTCTTCAGATTCATCATCATCGATCATAAAACCTAGGTCTTTTTGATCAATGTGATCATGCTCGGCTAAATCCTCCTCTATTGTTTTCTTAGGTAGTGATAATAGCAAACCTAGTGCTTCATCCAACTTATGATTTGTTGCAATGGCTCTCTCCATAATTCCTTGGCAAACTAGGTCGCATTTCCTATTGGCCTCACTAAAACTAGATCTTAAACATGGAGGTTGTTCATAAGAATCTATCCTAGGTAAAGGCTCATATGATTCATAGGTGTCTCTAAATGAGGTATTTTGAACTCTTTGGTGTTCTAGCCACTCAACCTTATCTTGCAATCTTAGAAGTCTAAGTGTAAAGTCCATTTGAAGCAAATTACAAACAAAATCACAAAGAAAAGATAGACTATGAGAAAGCTACAAAATAAAAAGAAAAAATCTCACTTGATAGGAATCTAATGAGTAGACCTAATAAAACTCAAATTCAACCTAAACAATAACTATTTCCCGGGCTGCGGCGCCAAAAACATGATGCGTGGGAATTGCACCAGGCTTTACCTCTCAAGGGATCTCGAGAAGCTTACAACCCCCACCAGGCAGTGGACCTGATCGTTGTAGTATAGTATAGTGACAAGTACCGGGGGATTGATCGTTCAGCTAAGAATAGTGTCGTTAGGATTGAAATTAATCTAACTAGGTCTAAAGGTGAAGGATGATTCTTTTTATGTTTTTATGTTTTATGAAAAGCAAGTAAAAATCTTGGGTATTGGGAGAGTGGGCGGAATTAGTTGCTAATCAACTAACCCAAAAGCTACTAATTAAACTAATAAACAAGAAAATAAACTAAGGTTCTACAAGATAAGTGAAGCATGTCTACCTATGATATGTTACTCCTTGCTAGCTATCCAATTCTACCTATTGAATTGTCACACCTTGTTTTAATTGACGGGTTGTATTCCTTAATACCATTCATGGGGTGGCGTACTTACTTCCCCAATTCTATAAGCTCCTACTTCACTCCTATGTCGAGCCGGCTAAGAAGCTCCTAACATGGGATCACTAGAATTCGCTCATGCATTAAATACAACCATAAAAACCTAGTACACATTGGCTCATGTTTCTTAAGACATTCAAGCAAGTTACACAATGGAGATCTGCCAGTTTTCTTAAGCCTAACATCGAATTCATTCAATCAAAACAAGAATCAATAGGAAACAAGAATTATAAACTAAACCAACTAGATCTATTGAAGTTGTCACGCCTTAATTGATGGAGATAGACACACACACATCAACAAGCCCTCATTGATGGACATAGACACAAACATCAACAAGAAATCAATGAGATCTAATTAATTATACACAAGTTTCACACAATCATAAGTAGACACAAGGTGAATTAGCAAAACATCATCAAAGAAGAGCAATCAACAATGATAATGGAAAACATAATTAAGATAGAATCAACAAACCAATACATGATGTTTATGGAGTGATTGAAACCCTCTAAGTTGCTGGAAAAACACCTACCTAAACCCAGGAATTGACCTTAGGGTTTAGGGCTTACAAAAAGTAAAGTTATGATGTTATATTTATAGGCATGTTTTCTGTCGGCCCATCTTGACGGTGTCAGCTCGTTTCTCTTGAAGCCGTCATGACCATTTTTTCACCAAATTTTAGATCTCTTTGTCCTCTTCGCGTGGGCTTTTGAATCACCTAAATCCGAGTTCGTATGCAAAAGTTATGACCAAAACAATATCAGCTACTCCGCGCGCAAGTTTTGACAAGTTAACACGTGACGACCTTAGGTGACGCCTTCACGTTTCTTCTGGGCCGTCACCACTTTTACTCTTGACGCCGTCATGAAAAGCCTCTTGACGCCGTCAGGTACTGTTCCCAGCAAGGAAAATTAAGACTTTGCCGTTTTCTTCACTTTTATGCTCCAAAAACGTCCAAAATGCTTCATTTTCCATAATTCACTCCCAAAGTACCTAAAATCACAAAAGAAACGATTTAGGGCAATATTTGATCAAATAAATTCAATTCCGGGCTTAAATGACCCCCTAAAAACGGTTCATTTTTCGCCTCATCATATAGTGAGTTTGAGCTTCCGTCATAGTCTTACTGGCATAATGTATAGGCTGAAAATGTTTGGTTTTACGTTGCCACAAGACTGAACCTATTGCAAAGTCACTAGCATCGCACATAAATTCAAAGGGCATGTCCCAATCGGGGGCAGCAAGAATAGGTGCCTCAATAAGCTTTTTCTTTAAGGTTTGAAAAGCTTCGATGCACTCGGGTGAAAAGATGAAAGGAGCATCTTTTTTCAAGAAGATGTCATTTGGTTGTGCATCTTGATTGCATAACAGTTTAGGTTGCGTAGGAGTTTAGGTTGAATAGCCAACCTCCATCTTTCGTAAACAATTAATGGTTGGATATCAGCGCATGTAGTAAGTCTCTTTGTCATTTGTTTGTGCAGCTTGGTTCCATATCATTATCATTATTTAGGTAACATTTGTTCTATATGCACATACAAGAAATAACCATGAACATGGCATTAACCAGATAGTTCATTAATAAAACATGGAAAAACTACTAATCCTAAAAATTAAAACATTACAAATCCTAAACATTAAAACATTACAAATCCTAAATATTAAAACATTACATATCCTAGATACTAGGTGAAATAAAGGTCTCCGTAAACAACGCACCATTAGAACACGTCCAGGAAGTAACGGGATAAAACGGTCAAACCAGATCATACGAGTATCGATTTCAAAAATCTTCTGAAATTTTGCCATCACAAACCACTTATTTCCGTTTGTCACTTATTTCTGTTTGTCACATAATATTAGAGGAAATGAGTGGATACAATACCATGTACCTTCTTGAAGGATCCACATGTCAATTTTCATCTCACGATAGCCACTGTCAGCAAACATCACTAGCTCATCTAGTGCATTAACTAAACGAATTTGAGCGAGTCCGTGGTTAGGAATCGGTGGAAAGCTAATCATATGAAATTGCTCCGAATTTACATCAAAAGAAATCATGAAATGGCTACCTCCAACAACTGACTCGCTAACAGTGAAATAAAGAGTACCGCCACACAAAGTACCAGATGACCAATAGAAACGGATGGTTAGATACTCCGATGGTAGTGTGAGAGGTATGTTTCTCCAGGATTTGTCACTCCTAGAATACACATTGACAGCAAGCGTAGCATCCCTATGCCTTATGTACAAGACTTTGAAATCATCATGCGTGTTGGTGTACAGACCAACTGCATCAAGAATATCTTTATAGAACTCGTTGGAATATGGGGGTGGCAAGCGTTTGAAAGCGATAGTGACTGGGTTCCGAAGGGACAACTCGGATGTGAAATTATTGCAAACACACAATAATCCATTTAAATGTGATAGAATAGAGACGCCATTGAATAGATTATCATACGATTGATGATCGAAAGAAATGGTGATGCTTGTGCCCGGATCATAATCATGGGTTTCAAAGTTGATTGGATGAATTGAGCAGGTTTTGTTAGCATTAAAAATTATATTAGAATGTGATGGTCATTCTCATTATTAGAATGTTGTGTCGTATGTAATAGTTTAAGTTAGTTGGGCTTTGGACTTGGCAAGCTAATATGTTATAAGTTAGTTAATGTAAGTAAGCCTTACAATCCATGTAAACCAAGTCCAAGCCCAAGCCCAAGCCCATAGAAAAGCCTTTAGGGCTTCTTATCTCATGTACTATATAAGCCACCTTATGCCTCATTTGCTAGGTGTGCTTGTGTGTGTATTGTGTGTGTTATTAAATAAAAAGTTCTCTTCATCTTTATCTCTATTTCTCTAATATTAACGCCACACATTTCATATCAAGTCACCATCATTACTTCATTTACGTGCTATATTTATGTTAAAGTTGATAGATATAAGGTCCTACAAGTGGTATCATTCGCCTAACAATGATTTAGGAGTGTGTGGAAATCGTTTTTATCAAGTTTTGTGTTAAAAAGTTGCGTTTTTCTTATAAACGTGGACTTTTTCTTTATAAAGCTTTGATTTTTACGAGTTTTAGTGGTAAAGTTGTTGTTTTTATTGAAGTTTTAGTGAGTATAAGTGTTTTAGGAAAGCTTTGATCAAAAGAAACAAGTGGAAAAAGTGTTTTTGGTTGAAAAAATCGGATTTTTAGCTGTTTGGGTCATCTTACGCGTAAAAAGGACAAGCACTACCAAGTTCTTAGCTGGAAATTGTACTTTTTGGTACTTTTACGTGTGAGTTTTAGCAAAAAACCCATTTTCTACGCATAAGTTGGAATCCTACGCTTTTAAGCAGAAAAACCTTTTTCTACGCATAAGATTCAAATCCTACGCATAAGTTGAGTTCTTACGCATAAGATCCTACGCCTAAGTTGAGTTTCTACGCAAAAGATTGGATTCTACGCAAAAGATTGGATTTTACGCATAAGTTCTTACGCAAAAGTTTTCTAACGATCAGTGATTACTCAGTACTTTCCTAGCTTGGACAAGTTAGTGAAATACTTCGACACAGGATATCTTTCAAGCTTGGACAAGTTTGAGAGATCAGTTTGGTTGAAAAAACCTTACGCGTAACATTCTTATGCATAAACTCTAAGTTTACGCGTAAAAATCAAAGCTTACGCATAAACATTCTGTTTACGCATAACCTTAATTTTTACGCATAACCTAAAAGTTTACGCATCACTTTTCTTACGCGTAAGATTTGAAGTTAACCATAAGATTCTAAGTTAAGCGTAAGATTCACTGTTTACGCATAAGTTTCAGTCTACGTGTAAGATTCAGAGTTTACGCTTAAGATCTGGGTTTACGCATAATAATTTGACTTTTGACAACCAAACTTCAAACGGCCATAACTTTTGAACCGTAACTCCGTTTTTGACAAATCAGCTGTCAAAATGACTGTGAGGCAGAGAAGAAGGACACGTTGAATGATTTAAGCCAAGCTTCGAGGCCCAAATCCACTCCGAGCGGAAGTTATTGAGGTTTTAAGGTTTTAGATCAAATTTTTCTCCATAAAAACTTGCATCAACTTACACTAAACACAACTCCTACTTCGTTGAATCGATCCAAGAATCAACTTTATCCATCTACACTTCATCAATGGCAACTCAGCAAGACATCCATGCAGCCGGTGCAGATAACCGACCTCCAATGCTTGAAAAAGGTGGATATCTTCCATGGACAAGCCGCATGCTTCGTTACATCAAAACAAAGCCTCATGGTAAATTAATGATCAACTCCATTACAAATGGTCCATTTAATCCAAGACAAGTTTAAGTTGAAGGTAATCCAAATACAACACCTCTTACTCTACCATTCGTGCGTGAACAAACAGAAGCAGACTACACGGATGAAGACAAGAAGCAAATCGCCGCTGATGATATGGCAATGCATTTAATCCAACTTCGATTACCACGCGAGATCTTTGCTGCGGTCGACAGCTGTGAAACTGCTTTTGATATGTGGGAACGAGTTAGAAGGATATGTCATGGAACAGAGATTGGGCAACAAGACGTTGAGAACAAACTTCTAACTGAATGGGAGAACTTCGCATCCACTAAAGGTGAACAGATTGAATCCTACTACACAAGGTTTTGCATTTTAATGAATGAGTTAATCAAAAACATGTTGACACCATGAACAATTGTAACAAACATCAAATTCATCAATAACCTTCCAGAAGAATGGGGTCGTTATGTTACAATTGTCAACCAAACAAAGGATTTACATAAGGTGAATTATGATCAACTCTATGACTTTCTGAAACAAAACCAAGCTGAGGCTAATGAAGTAAGGAAAGAAAGATTGGCAAAGAATCATGATCCTCTTGCATTAATTGCTACTACACCAACACTGCTACCAGTGAACACACAACAATCATCATCATCTTCCACCCACAACTACATGCAACCTTCATGCATTCAACAACCAACACCGGTCTACCAACAACAGTTCTACCCACAGCAACTACAACATGTTATTCCAGAACAGCAATACCCACAATTCCAAGAACCAGAATTCACTAAAAATGATGAAGCTACTGCAGCATTGACCCAAGCGTTTGCTTTTCTGACAAAGGCATTCCAAGGACGTTATTCTACACCAACAAACAACAACCAAAGGATTTCATCAAACACTCGCAACAAGCAGATTGCTCAGCCGAGTTTCAACATGGGCAATGCAGGCCAAATGGTTGGATTTTATGGGAATCAGCAGGGATATGCTACCGGATTTCATATGGGTAATCAGAATATGCAGAATGCAGGTCAGTATGCAGGGAATCAGTATGGTCAGTATGCAGGGAATCAAATGGGTCAGTTTTTTGGAAATCAGAGGGGTCAGAATGTTGGTAATCAGGCAATGGGTAATCAGAATAGGAATGTTGCAGCTCCAGTTGTTGGGAATCTGGGAAATGTAAATCAGGGTAATCCGGTAAAGTGTTCAACTTTCAGGGTGTAGGTCATATGGCAAGGAACTGTCCTACTAAGCCGAACAAAAGGGACACAGCATATTTGCAAGCTGTTGGCACAAAAGAATGAGGCAGGGTTTTGGTTGAACGCAGAGGAGAATGATTTTATGGCTCTTATGGATGACATGGAAGACAGAGAGGATATCGATACGAACTCCATATTCATGGCAAATCTTCAGGAAGCTAAGTATGACACGGATTCTGATACACTTCCTGTTTATGACACCAATGCACCATCTGAGGTATCCAACTTCAACACATGTCACAATAATGATATATTCGATATGTTTCCTCATGAGGAACAGCATTATGAGAAGCTAGCACCCAATTATGATAAATATCTGGACTCGCCAAGTAGTAGCAATACTCCTTCAGCAACTCCAGATGTGAATCATAATGGAGGCTTCGTTTCATAGCATGCTGAGAATGATGAGGAAACACGTGCTTTATTTGAAACATTATTGAACAATTACAGTATTGAAATTGAGAATGTAAAAAAGGTCAATCGCGATGTTAAGGCCACGAATGTAAAATTGACCGTTGAGCTTGAGAGTTACAAGGAAAACGTTAAAGCTTTTGAATTTCATAACAAAAGATTGTCAGAACTAGAAACTGGTTATCAAAATTCCGTTTCAAGGGAAAAACTTTTGCAAATCAAGTATGATACACTTGATGTTAATTCTTTCAAGAAGATAATATCTTTAAACGCGGAAATTTCTGATTTACAAAACCAACTTTCTAAACAAAAATCAGCTTATACCAATCTTGAAAAAGAAATGGATGAGTTGAAAAAGGAATTTGCAAAGAAAGAAGATAAACTTTTGGAAGAAATCGTAGAGTCAGAACACATGATTGCACATTTAGAAGAATTAGTGGTTAAGTCGGGTCAGTCAAGTCAAACAATGAAAATGATTTTAAATCAAACTAATCCGATTTACCATACGAAACATAAAATGGCTCTTGGTAACACAACTCCTTGTAATCTCAAGAAAGCTCAGCAAGAACAAAATGTTTTGTATAATGGTAATGTGATTTACACCAAACATGATCCTCCCTTCGTTCGGGATTCCGTGCAAACGATGGAACTTGTCGAAGAGAGCATAAATAAAATGAAACAAAAGGATTTGAAACCCATTGATTACAACAAATTGAACAAACTTTCAAGAATTACTTTTGTTCCACAAACAGAACCATCTGTGTTTTCCATAAAATGACCATTCGCGAAATTCTTTTCTAAAAAGATAGTTGTTTCCAAATCTCTTTCAAAAATGGAACAAATGTCCTCCAACAACACTTTTAATACAAGTGAGGCTAGAGACATTCTTGATGACGTTAAAAAGAGAATTCAAGAACTTCAAAATATTGTTAAATCTAAAACTACTATCAGCATTAACGACTGGCATTCTAGTTTTCATATCGAACAAAAAAAGGTGTTTAAAAACAAAATTACTATCCCACTGAATAACATCAGTGCGAGGGTAATCCATTTTGAAAATGCTTTCTTAAAAGAAACGACCGACTTTGTTAAGGATCAGAAATCCCTGGTAAACGAAGCTAATGATACTCGTGAAAACATGAATGTTAGGGAAAGGTTAAATGATTCTCTCTTCGAAGCTGTTCTGTAACAATTCGCAATTTCAGGTTAACTTTTATTCCCGAAAATTTCACTATTCACTTTTCACTATTCACTTTTTACTATTCACTTTTCACTATTCATCTCAGAAATTTTTATTTCATATTCTCGTAAGTTAAACTATTTTAACGATAATCCGAGAGTTTGACACTCGTCGGATCATTTCTGCAAAAATCACAAAGCCGTGTACGAGATTTACTTTTAGGTTTAAACGTCATTCCAGCATCCCGATATGTCCATAAAACATTATAAACAATAGAAATATGATTTTCTCTCATTTTAGGACAATTCCAAAAGTTTTGGAATTTTACGTTTTTCAGTTCAGCGTTTTACGCGAATTACGCGTTTTAGACCCGTGCTTCCAGTTTTTAGCAGGGTTTTAGCACCCGATACAACCTACCACTCATTTTATATTTTATTATGGACTATATTGACATGTTTAACCATACTTTCAAGTTTCATATTTTTACGATACCCGGCTTTACGTTTCGTGGCCTAAAAACTTACGGTTAGCAACTTACGGAGTCAAAACTAGCTACATACTTAGGATATTATCATCCAAAGACCATGACTACTCATCTAGTCTCCCTTATCCTTGGCAAACCGACTTAGGGGGGGAGGAGTCACCATGTGTGGTTAAATCTTGACCATTGATTCTTTAGATCATTACAAGTGTCTTAAACTAACCATGGTTAAATTCTAATCCAATATATGGTTAACTATTTTTCCTACCCTATAAATACCAAGCTAAAACACATAGAAAACTTGCACCACACCTTCTTATAACCTTCAAGTCCTAAAACCTAAGGCACTTTTCTTATATTTTGTAAGAAAGTTAACTAGTTTTTGAAAGAAAACTAGTGTTTGATCTTCATTCTTGGAAATTTTCTAAGAAAAGTTGTTATAACTTTAAAGTCTCCAAAAAGGCATCGTTATAATCTTCAAATAGCTTTGGAATTTCAAGAAGGCATCATTATAATCTTCAAATAACCTCGGTTTATCATAGATTGCAAAGGGTGAAGCTTAAGTCTATCAAAGTCCGTACCTTACTAGTTACTTACCTTTCTTTTAGAAAGCCTCAAGTTGTAAGCAAATCCTTATACACTTTCTTGCTCATTATCATTTTCATGCTCTTTGTGTTCCTTTCATGCTATATATGTTCTTGTTATTGTGTTCATGATGTTTAAAAATGGATAAAACAAGTATTGGTATACATATGTTAACTTATGACAAGTAAACAAGCAAACTAGTGATTTTTATGGAGAACCACGACCAAAATAGTACAACTATGATATTTGACACTTACTTACTGTTAAATAGGACTTAACAAGGAAAACATAGCAATTTGAATCACCCAAAACGAGTACCCGAGTCAAAAGATACGACCATAGGAAGTTAGCGACACCAAAACGCCGAAACTGCCTATAACCTACTGTTTTGCATTCTGCCAATTTGAAAGTCACCCTTCTGCTCCGATTCATCAAAAAGTTAAAACACGAAAGTTGTCCGGAACGACGTTTTCATTCAGGATCATAGAAGCTCGAGCCCTGAAAACGCTTTCTGAGTGATAATTTTCTTCAAATTCTTAACAGCCCATTTTTAGACCAAAGTAACTATATAATTGTTATAATTAGATGAGACCAAGAGGTCTAATGACCTAAAGCCAAGACCACAACCATGGCTAAAGCCAAGATTGAGTCTCAAGACCATGGTAACAATGACCAAGGTCACGGCAAAGCCACGGCTAAGACCATATAACTTTTAAAGATCAAAACTTATATATATGTTATCAAATACTACAATAGTAGGGAGCCTCATGTGAGGAGTTCATTAAGTAAGCCGTCGAGATGAGTTGTGGATTTACGAATTAAAGTGTCCTGGCTCCTCGAACGTTTACTCCATGACTTCTGAATTATGTCGGCCCGAACGGTAGTAAGAGATATACAACCTATACATGTTTCATAGACCACTTATATTCAAAGACTTACACTACATACTAAGTACTACATCATGAACATTATGCAAGACATATATTGGCAATTCTTCGTATTCTTAGACGTTACTCCAAACCTAAGTCGCAACGTTCTATTATAGGCTGCTCTTAGAGACTTTCACGATTCGACTACAACTTTCATTTCTCATTACATAGACTTAAGGTGAGTCATACCCCCTACTCTTTTCATACTTGTTTTAACTCTTTTGGGGGAGATACTTGCACAACTACTTGCTTACTTGTACAAATACTCAAAACATGTATACTTGATTGTTTTATACTTGATTGTCTTATACTTGATTGTATTATACTTGATTTCATACATACATGACTGTCTTTTATCTTTGGGAAGTGGCTCCCAGTAATCTTTTATCTTTGGGAAGTGGCTCCCAGTTTTCTTTGGGAAGTGGCTCCCAGTTGTCTTTGGGAATTGGCTCCCAAGTGAGGTCTTCGGAGATGAAGTGTAGACTCACTACTAATTGCTTAATTGTTTTGATGAACTTATACATGTCTTATTCATACTATATATTTAGCAGTGGGTTGTGAACACACAGGTTACAAGTCTCTTATGGCGGGACTTGCAACTGAGTGGATTCTCAATGCCTTTGCTGTGTGAACATTCTTTTGAGGCTTTTTCAACTGTTTTAAGACAAACTCTATGAACTCACCAACCATTGTGTTGACACCTTAGAATGTTTATCTCAGGTTAGTAAGGCGATAGCTAGTGCGTGGAACTTAGAATCAAGCTGCATATTCTGAAGACTTACGCTTTTATCATTTACCATTCAAAACATTTTGTATACATTTATGTATCATACTTTGAAATCTCATGTTTGTAACTTTGAATTCTTTAATCGAATGGTAACTTTTCAAAACGTCTCATTTAGAGTTCGTTTTCTATAACTTGTACTTTGTATTATGAAGTAGCTCCCCTATGACACAGTCTTCCGCTGCGGTATTTTGGGGGTGTTACAGATTGGTATCAGAGCCTTGGTTATAGAGAACTAGGTTGCATTTAGTACCTAGACTATAATTGCTATATACATTAAGACTTTCCTCTTTATTTGCCTTACACACACTACATACACATGTGCTTTTTGGTTAGAGGTTTGCTTAGTTCCACGCTGTTAGATGATGTGACTTTAGTATTATAAGGAGCCCCAGAGATTCGTCGAGTCATTAAAAACATGGAGCTCAGTAATAACTAATTAGTTAACTTGATCTTGTGACAGTTCTTGTTTGATGAGACACAAGATTTGAGTTAAATAATATTATTACTTAGCTTTAGGGATTTGATGACTGGATTATCTTACCATCTGCCTCAGAAGGCGGATTTTGTGTCGGAAATTCTTAAGTAGGATGTTTTAGAATCTCCTTATTTAAATGGATTGGGACGCCTCTTCAGTTAAATAAAGAAATTGTAAATCACCGAACCATGAGATTATGATCCCTTACTTACATAAATTTGGACGCTTCTTTATGTAAGTAATGAGTTATAAATAAGTGGGCTTAATTGTGGCCGATACGACTCCTTAACCAGAACCTTAGACGAATCAAAGTGAACACCACTATATTAGAGATCCCAAATTCTCTTAGACACACCGTAAGTAGTTAACATCAACTGAACTTCGGGACGAAGTTCTCCTTAAGGGGTAGAGACTGTAACAATTCGCAATTTCAGATTAACTTTTATTCCTGAAAATTTCACTATTCACTTTTCACTATTCACTTTTTACTATTCACTTTTCACTATTCATCTCAGAAATTTTTATTTCATATTCTCGTAAGTTAAACTATTTTAATGATAATCCGAGAGTTTGACGCTCGTCGGATCATTTCTGCAAAAATCACAAAGCCGTGTCCGAGATTTACTTTTAGGTTTAAACGTCATTCCAGCATCCCGATATGTCCATAAAACATTATAAACAATAGAAATATGATTTTCTCTCATTTTAGGACAATTCCAAAAGTTTTGGAATTTTACGTTTTTCAGTTCAGCGTTTTACGCGAATTACGCGTTTTAGACCCGTGCTTCCAGTTTTTAGCAGGGTTTTAGCACCCGATACAACCTACCACTCATTTTATATTTTATTATGGACTATATTGACATGTTTAACCATACTTTCAAGTTTCATATTTTTACGATACCCGGTTTTACGTTTCGTGGCCTAAAAACTTACGGTTAGCAACTTACGGAGTCAAAACTAGCTACATACTTAGGATATTATCATTCAAAGACCATGACTACTCATCTAGTCACCCTTATCCTTGGCAAACCGACTTAGGGGGGGAGGAGTCACCATGTGTGGTTAAATCTTGACCATTGATTCTTTAGATCATTACAAGTGTCTTAAACTAACCATGGTTAAATTCTAACCCAATATATGGTTAACTATTTTTCCTACCCTATAAATACCAAGCTAAAACACATAGAAAACTTGCACCACACCTTCTTATAACCTTCAAGTCCTAAAACCTAAGGCACTTTTCTTATATTTTGTAAGAAAGTTAACTAGTTTTTGAAAGAAAACTAGTGTTTGATCTTCAATCTTGGAAATTTTCTAAGAAAAGTTGTTATAACTTTAAAGTCTCCAAAAAGGCATCGTTATAATCTTCAAATAGCTTTGGAATTTCAAGAAGGCGTCATTATAATCTTCAAATAACCTCGGTTTATCATAGATTTCAAAGGGTGAAGCTTAAGTCTATCAAAGTCCGTACCTTACTAGTTACTTACCTTTCTTTTAGAAAGCCTCAAGTTGTAAGCAAATCCTTATACACTTTCTTGCTCATTATCATTTTCATGCTCTTTGTGTTCCTTTCATGCTATATATGTTCTTGTTATTGTGTTCATGATGTTTAAAAATGGATAAAACAAGTATTGGTATACATATGTTAACTTATGACAAGCAAACAAGCAAACTAGTGATTTTTATGGAGAACCACGACCAAAATAGTACAACTATGATATTTGACACTTACTTACTGTTAAATAGGACTTAACAAGGAAAACATAGCAATTTGAATCACCCAAAACGAGTACCCGAGTCAAAAGATACGACCATAGGAAGTTAGCGACACCAAAACGCCGAAACTGCCTATAACCTACTGTTTTGCATTCTGCCAATTTGAAAGTCACCCTTCTGCTCCGATTCATCAAAAAGTTAAAACACGAAAGTTGTCCGGAACGACGTTTTCGTTCAGGATCATAGAAGCTCGAGCCCTGAAAACGCTTTCTGAGTGATAATTTTCTTCAAATTCTTAACAGCCCATTTTTAGACCAAAGTAACTATATAATTGTTATAATTAGATGAGACCAAGAGGTCTAATGACCTAAAGCCAAGACCACAACCATGGCAAAAGCCAAGATTTAGTCTCAAGACCATGGTAACAATGACCAAGGTCACGGCAAAGCCACGGCTAAGACCATATAACTTTTAAAGATCAAAACTTATATATATGTTATCAAATACTACAATAGTAGGGAGCCTCATGTGAGGAGTTCATTAAGTAAGCCGTCGAGATGAGTTGTGGATTTACGAATTAAAGTGTCCTGGCTCCTCGAACGTTTACTCCATGACTTCTGAATTATGTCGGCCCGAACGGTAGTAAGAGATATACAACCTATACATGTTTCATAGACCACTTATATTCAAAGACTTACACTATATACTAAGTACTACATCATGAACATTATGCAAGACATATATTGGCAATTCTTCGTATTCTTAGATGTTACTCCAAACCTAAGTCGCAACGTTCTATTATAGGCTGCTCTTAGAGACTTTCACGATTCGACTACAACTTTCATTTCTCATTACATAGACTTAAGGTGAGTCATAGCCCCTACTCTTTTCATACTTGTTTTAACTCTTTTGGGGGAGATACATGCACAACTACTTGCTTACTTGTACAAATACTCAAAACATGTATACTTGATTGTTTTATACTTGATTGTCTTATACTTGATTGTATTATACTTGATTTCATACATACATGACTGTCTTTTATCTTTGGGAAGTGGCTCCCAGTAATCTTTTATCTTTGGGAAGTGGCTCCCAGTTTTCTTTGGGAAGTGGCTCCCAGTTGTCTTTGGGAATTGGCTCCCAAGTGAGGTCTTCGGAGATGAAGTGTAGACTCACTACTAATTGCTTAATTGTTTTGATGAACTTATACATGTCTTATTCATACTATATATTTAGCAGTGGGTTGTGAACACACAGGTTACAAGTCTCTTATGGCGGGACTTGCAACTGAGTGGATTCTCAATGCCTTTGCTGTGTGAACATTCTTTTGAGGCTTTTTCAACTGTTTTAAGACAAACTCTATGAACTCACCAACCATTGTGTTGACACTTTAGCATGTTTATCTCAGGTTAGTAAGGCGATAGCTAGTGCGTGGAACTTAGAATCAAGCTGCATATTCTGAAGACTTACGCTTTTATCATTTACCATTCAAAACATTTTGTATACATTTATGTATCATACTTTGAAATCTCATGTTTGTAACTTTGAATTCTTTAATCGAATGGTAACTTTTCAAAACGTCTCATTTAGAGTTCGTTTTCTATAACTTGTACTTTGTATTATGAAGTAGCTCCCCTATGACACAGTCTTCCGCTGCAGTATTTTGGGTGTGTTACATGTTCTGTCTATTGATATTATGTCCATCATTTTACAAACATATTCTGTTCAAGATGATGAACGATTGAGAGCTGAGACCTCCGAAATTGTTTCAAAATATAAAAATGCCCTTATAAAGCTTGAAAAAGAAAACGTGTCATATTTTAAACAACTTGATCGAAAAAGAGAAGAATGCAAGTATGACAAACTGTCGTATGAGCGTGCCTTAAAGAACATGAAAGAGCAAAATGATCTTTTGAGGGCTCAGCTTGAAAGTCAGAAAGGAAAGGGTGAGGAAACTAAGTTTACAAAACCATCGACTTCGGAGAAACCAAATGTTTCAAACCCGGTTAACAAACCAAAAATGTCCATTTCACGGTTTGCTCCAAAATTCGTTGAGAAAAAGGATTTGACAAAACCAGTCGCTCCAACACCCTTGTCCAAGCAATGTGATAATGAAAAGATTGTTGATAAAGGAAAAGCGGTTGTCAAAACACCAAAAGTGATAGCACCTGGCCTTTTTAGGATTAGTCCCACTAATGCGTGTGCCTCCACATCTAAGACAAATGCGTGCAAAAAGGATAATTCTAAAGAGTCTAGTAATGCTAAAAAGGACAACAATATAAATTCTAACGCGTGTGCCTTACCTTCTACAGGATTAGAAAGCACTTCTAGGAGCAACAGACTAAAGCCTAGGAGCAATACAAGGAACAATAGAGTCTCGTCTGCCTCTACGAGTAGTAGCAAGAATAAAGTTGAAGAAATAGAAGAACACCCTAGGAATTTATTGCTTTGTAATAAGAAACATGATTCATCTGAATGTAATGTCAAAAGTACTGGTTCTAATGTATGTAATGACTCTGTTTGTTTAATATGCAAGAAATGTTTAATTAATGATGTTCATGATGAATGTGTTTCTAAGAATGTGAATGTTACGCCTGAACAGAAGTATGTTCCAAAGGGAACTAGTGCTAGATCTAGATCTATAGAAAGATTAGTTGCATGCTTTAGGTCTACCACTAGTAGTCGAATGCCTAGGAACTACCTTAAGTTTTGTATGTGGATACCAATGGGTAGAGAGTTCATTCCTTAGAATGGCAAATTGGAAGTTGTTCAAAATAAACATGTAGCAACCTTTGATGTGTGTGATTCGGAATTGACTCCTAACCCCATGGAACCAAATTTAAAACGGTTTCCAAATACAAACTCTTCTGTTCTTGGCAGGTTATCGAAATATGTCTTTGGATCGTCGACTCGGGTTGCTCCAAGCACATGAACGGGAATTTAAAGCTGCTGATCAATTTCGTCTGGAAATTCATGGGAACTGTACGCTTTAGAAATGATCATGTAGCAGCTATTCAGGGTTATGGAGATCTTCGGTTTGGGAATTTTTTAATCACTCGAGTTTACTACGTCGAAGGGTTGGGACACAATTTGTTTTCAGTTGGGCAATTTTGCGATGCAGATTTAGAAGTTGCATTCAGGAGAAACACGGTTTTTATTAGAAATTTGGTTGGTGATGATCTCTAAGCTGGTAATCGTGGTACGAACTTGCATGCTATCGACATCAACCAAATGGCTTCTACATCACCAATTTGTCTTATGACAAGGACAACCGAAACTAAGTCCTGGTTGTGGCATAGAAGATTATCCCATCTCAATTTTGACATCATCAACAAGTTAGCCAAAGACGACATCGTCACCGGACTTCCTAAGTTCAAATACACCAAGGAACATCTATGTCCATCATGCGAACAAGGAAAAAGCAAAAGAGCATCATATAAACCTAAAACCGTACCTAGTTCGGAAGCAAGGTTACATATGTTGCACATGGACTTATGTGGCCCAATGACAGTTGAAAGCATTAATGGGAAGAAGTATATTCTTGTTATTGTTGATGATTATTCAAGATATACTTGGGTAAAGTTTTTGAGGTCAAAAGACGAAGCACCAGGTACCATCATCACCTTTCTGAAGCGTATCCAAGTTCTACTTCAAGCTCCAGTAAGGATTGTAAGAACAGATAATGGCACAGAATTCACTAATCAGGAGTTAAGAACCTACTTTGAAGATGTGGGAATCACTCACCAAACATCAGTTGTTAGAACTCCACAGCAGAATGGGGTAGTTGAAAGAAGAAACCGAACTCTTGTGGAAGCTGCTCGTACAATGCTGATTTTTTCTAGTGCACCACTATTCTTATGGGCTGATGCTGTAGCCACTGCTTGTTTTACTCAAAACCGATCCCTAATCCATCCAAGATTCAATAAAACCCCATATGAGCTAGTGAACAACCGTAAACCTGACATCTCTTACCTTCACGTGTTTGGCGCTTTGTGTTATCAGACGAATGATAGAGAAGATCTAAGGAAGTTAAAAGCTAAGGGTGATATTGGAATCTTCATTGGATATTCAGAAAACTCGAGGGCATTCAGTGTGTATAATAGAAGAACAAAAAGGATAATGGAGACGATGAATGTGAAGTTTGATGAGATTTCACAAATGGCTTCTGAGAGACTCGCTCTAGAACCCGCGCTTAATCGAATGACTTCTAATCAAAATGGATTAGGACCCGCACCAAACCAGCGGACTTCTAGACACATCAATTCAGGACTTGTACCTCAAGGAGCTCATTCAACTAACACGGACAAACCTTCAGAACAAGAGTTGGAAAATTTCTTCGAGTTAATGTTTGATGAATATTATGGTGGAACTTCGACAAATGCATCTCAACAACATTCCGCTGCACCCGCTCAAAACCATCAACCACCACCACCATCACAAGATACATCTACAACAGTCGAAGCTGAAGCACCAACTCCCTCAACATCATCAACATCTACTCTAGCAACTCCAGTTATTGAAACTGTACAACCAAGAGTTGATGAGCAAAACCAAAACACAAATTTTCAAGAAGAACCTACAAATAATTCAAACGATGTTGTGTTAGAAGAAGAAGAAGTATTTGAAAACCCATTTGCAACAGACTCTGCTGAATCTTCTTCAAGGTTACAAGAACCGTCTAACACACATTCGTTAAACCCAAGGTACCCTTCTACGTTTCAATGGACAAAAGACCATCCAAATAGAACAAGTTATTGGTGAACCTTCAAAGCCAGTTCAGACGAGGAAACAATTTGCCACCGATCTCGAATTGTGCATTTACATTTGCTCAATCAATCTCAAAGAACCAAAAAACGTTCAGGAAGCAATGGCAGAAAACCCTTGGATAGAAGCGATGCAAGAGGAAATTATTCAATACCAGTTACATGATAGTTGGGAACTTGTTGAACGACCACTTGATATACGTGTTCTTGATCTCAAGTGGTTGTGGAAGAACAAACTGGATGAGGAAATGACTGTTATTCGCAACAAAGCTCGTCTCGTGGCTAAAGGTTATCCACAAGAAGAAGGGATAGATTTCGAAGAATCATTCGCGCCTGTAGCTAGACTTGAAGCAGTCCGGATCTTCTTAGCCTATGCAGCTCACAAAAACATCACAGTCTATCAGATGGACATTAAGACAGCTTTCTTGAATGGAACTCTAAAAGAAGAAGTGTGTGTGAGTCAGCCAGAGGGATTCATCGACAAAGATCATCCAGACTATGTCTACAAGCTTAAAAAAGCCATTTATGGTTTAAAACAAGCTCCAAGAGCGTGGTATGACGAACTATCATCTTTCTTGCTTAAAAATAATTTCACCAAAGGAACGGTTGATGACACCTTGTTTATCAAAAAATTCAAAGATGAAATTTTGATCGTTCAAATTTACGTGGACGACATTATTTTTGGATCAACCAATCCTAACCATTCAAAACATTTTGAAAATCTCATGAAAAGCAAATTTGAAATGTCCATGATGGGGGAACTAAAATTCTTTCTTGGTTTTCAAATACATCAATCCCCTCGTGGTATTTTTATCAATCAAGCTAAATATATAATAAAGATTTTGAAAAAACATGGAATGGAATACTGTGATTCTGTTGGTACACCAATGGTCACTTCACCAAAAATAGGTGCTGATTTGTTTGGGAAACCCATCGATCCGAAGAAATATCAGAGTATAATCGGTTCTCTCATGTACCTAACTGCTAGCCGACCCGATATTCAATTTGCTGTATGTTTATTAGCACGTTTTCAGGCAAACCCTACCGAACTTCACCTCAAAGAGGTTAAACGGATCTTTCGGTACCTACGAAGCACCATTAATATGGGACTTTGGTATTCGAAGGATTCGGGGTTTAATCTAACAGCATTTTCAGATGCCGACCATGCCGGTGATCAAGTTACAGCAAAGAGTACATCAGGAGGAGCACAATTTTTAGGTGAAAAGCTAGTAAGCTGGTCTTCAAAGAAATAGGATTGTAATGCACTATCAACCGCCGAAGCCGAGTATGTGTCTCTATCTGCGTGTTGTGCCCAAGTTCTTTGGATGCGGACACAGCTCACAGATTATGACTTTACTTTTGATAGAATACCTATGTATTGTGACTCAAAAAGTGTCATGGCTATCTCGTGCAATCCCGTACATCACTCTAAGATGAAACATATCAAAGTCCGCTACCATTTCATCAAAGAGCACGTAGAAGAGGGTACTGTTGAATTATTTTTCGTTAAGACTGATTACCAACTCGCCGATCTATTTACTAAAGCCCTTCCGAAAGAACGGTTTGACTATTTAGTTCGATGAATTGGCATGCGAAGCCTAAACCCTGAGGAGTTAGAACGTCTTCTCGAATCTTATTGATAAATATTTTCAAAATTGCTTCGCTATAAATATTTTTGAAAAAACAAAACACAAATTTTGAAAAACCAACAAAAACAAAAACAATATAAAATCAAAAAAATCCAAAAATATTCTTCTCACGACATGTCTCTCGTATAAATCAATATTCTGTACGTTTCTAGAAATGTCATTCAACAATGATACGGACATGTACAGATGCTTGAACGGGAGTTCTTTTTAATGTTTTTCTAAAAACATGTCGTTTCTCAAAAGTTTCTTCACTATGAAACCCGTACTTCAAAGTGGAATCTTTTCAAAACTTGGGTCCGGGTATAATAACTCGAAAAGATTTCAAATAAGGACCCTAATGATGACTTCTGATTATTTTTAAATCAAGGACTCGTACGTTCAATGACGAAATCTTTTTCGAAAAGTTCAAGTCGAAACAAACGAAAAGGATTTCAAGCATAAACTCATTTTCAAACAAAATTCTTGAGCACTTTTTCAAGATTGTTCAAAAGATTTCTCAAAATCTCTCAAAATGAGTGCTCAAGATAACTCCCTCAAAACCCTTAATTGATTTTAAATGTGCTATCATTAAGGGGGAGTACAAAATAAAAAATGTTCCGAATTCATGCAAAAACAAATCTGTCTTTCTCTCTAAAAGGCTTTTTCTTAATCCGTTGATATAAAAAATATCACGATATGCTATTTTTGAGGGGGAGAAGACATGATTAAAAAGTGATCAAAGATGTTTAAAGATTGTGACTGAATCTCAGAAGAGCTCGACTCAGAATATACCAATGAATTGACGAAGCTTAAAATGTTAGTAATCGAAAAGACTTGTCCTGGATGGGTAATAATTTCAAGTTAGTCTAACTAGTGATGTAAGCGTGTCTCGAATATGACTTGTCTGAGTAGAATATACCGTATCGAGAGACTTTCTTTGGACTTGACCAGGACGGGTAATAATTTCAAGCTAGTCTAACTAGTGATGTAAGCGTGTCTCGAATCGGTCATGTTCACCGAAAGTGGATCAATTCAAAAAGTGCAAACTCCTCACGCATGTGCAAATTTCTTAAAATTTCATAAGCACATGTGAAGGGGGAGTCCTTTAAAAGACACCAAAACTCTCAAAGTGTTAACAAAGTACATTTTATAATCATAAACACTTTGAGAGATTTTCAAATGAATGGTTTTATGGCAATTATAGGATAGTCATGGAGTTATAAGGTGACTAAGGTTAGGAAAAACCGTCCTATGATCCGCCAGAGCCGGAGGGATCTACCCAAGGACAAACCAATAGATTAGAATTAGAAGTCCTTAGGTATGATTGAAAAAAGGAGAAAATGAGAAAGGAGAGAGAAGGGGTTGAAGAATTAAAAAAAAAGTTATGAAAAAGGGTGAAAAGAAATAGCCCTCCATATGTTCAACCTTAGGGCAGACACCGGATTCAATTCGTATGCTACTGGTTGTTGCTAAGGTGACACCGGTATTGAAGATAAAGACGTCATGGACCCAGTGACGCATTGCACTAAACCTTCTTAACCACTCAAGTTCTCTTAAAAGAGCTTGTTTCATTCTCACGGGGAACCGGTGTAATCTATCGACCTGTCTCTTAGAGATGGTTGGTATTGAAGCAGGAGCCCTCTCCCTAATCTCCACATAGGAAACCTAATGTGCACTTATCGAGTCTAGAGCCCCGAGATTCATCAAAAGATCTCATAGGAACACATGATATTTCTACACTGGTTGTTCATCATTAAGGACACCAGATGTAAACTTAAGAGTCCTACGCAGATCTTAGCAATCTGCCGAGAACGTTTATGAGAGGATTTACTTATGTATTTTCTCAATGATTGAACGGAAATTCCTGCCAGGGTCAACATCAAGCAGCCCTAACATTGGGTCACTTCGGTAATTCTTTATGGGTTACGCTTAGTGTTTGCGGTGGTTTCAAACGGTCTACAGTCGTGGAGTAATCCCCAGCAACTCACCCAATCATTGAGCTACTAAGTAGGTCTCGTAACCTCCCTCGGGAGTATCTGATATGGGAACGGCCATGGTAAGGGTTAGAAGGAGTCTTCACACTATGCTGTTGACGATCTCTAATTCTTATCTGTAAGTACCGGTTGATTTATTGCTAACTATTTACCTGCAGCTATACATCATCTCTATGGCGACAGATTCCACATGCTCATACATACATCTTGAAGTCAAAGTAAGCTCGCTCAAAGATCTAAGCAACACAAAGTTCAAAGAAAGATTCTACGCCAAAAAGAAGAATCTACAAAGTAAAGAGACTAAAGATCAATGTGAAAGAAAGGGAACTACGTGCATGTGAAAGTCAAAGTCCAAAGATGTATGAGCATTTTGGAATGGCGAACAACCACCACAGACACAGAAGTGACGAAAGGCAGATTGCTCCATATCACAAAAGAACAAAGAACAATGAAAAGTCAGTCATCAAAGATCACAAAGCATGAAGGAACAAAGACTAAAGACTATTCGACTACGACACACAATGGTCAAGAACATAGTACAAAGAAGACCTAATCACGTGGAGCATCATTCGAATGACCACCTCTTAGGGGGAGATTGTTAGCATTAAAAATTATATTAGAAAGTGATGGTCATTCTCATTATTAGAATGTTGTGTCGTATGTAATAGTTTAAGTTAGTTGGGCTTTGGACTTGGCAAGCTAATATGTTATAAGTTAGTTAATGTAAGTAAGCCTTACAATCCATGTAAACCAAGTACAAGCCCAAGCCTATAGAAAAGCCTTTAGGGCTTCTTATCTCATGTACTATATAAGCCACCTTATGCCTCATTTGCTAGGTGTGCTTGTGTGTGTATTGTGTGTGTTATTAAATAAAAAGTTCTCTTCATCTTTATCTCTATTTCTCTAATATTAACGCCACACATTTCATATCAAGTCACCATTTTTACTTCATTTACGTGCTAAATTTGTGTTAAAGTTGATAGATATAAGGTCCTACAGGTTTGGTGTTCAATTACGAGAACTTTCTGATTAGATGGAATTGCCGAGCGAGAACAATGTTCCCTTACAATGGCATTTCTTGAAAGTAATGCATACCATGTCTTACGAAAACTCTTGAAGCGACCAACAACCTTTGGTGGCACCCTTGTTAGTATCCCAAACAAGATCATTTCAGCAGAAAGTTCAGCCATAGTGTGTGTTTTGTGTGTTTAAATTGAGTGCAAACAGGTTTATGTGAAATGTTGAAATGTATATATGTATTTTTTTTTTGAACGGCTAATACTATTATTCCTAATCTAAATCTAATACACCATGAAATGCTCCTGGTTTAGTCACGGTGACTTGGGAATTGTTGGGAGAAGTCACGGTGACTTGGGAATTGTTGAGAGAAGTCTTTGCGAGACATTGTTGAAAATCTGTGTGTGAGTCATGTGTATAATGAAGAGTGTATAAATAATGTGTTTTTGGCGCAATAATTTTAGCGGGAAGTTTTGGTTGGGAAATTCTTGCGGGAAATTTCAGATGTGCGACTGTGCGACTTGACTTAACGTGATAATCTAATACTTAGATTATATTCTTTCTACATGGCATAAAATACTTGGAATATTAAGCAAATATAGTCGTTAAAAATTAATTGTTTTATAACATGTTCCCGTATAACAATAAACCTTATTGAAAATACTTGACCGTATGGCAAAATCGCCCAATTAAAACTCCTGTACAACTATTTACTACAAAAAAATAAGCCAAATGACGTGTTAGGTTCAAAATTTAATTAAAAGTAGCATGTCAATAAATATGTGGTTGTTGTAAAGCCAGCTTCTATTTAATTATCAGATATGCGAATGTGCGACTTGGCCAAATGTGCGACTTTTTTTTATATACTATGCATAAAATACCATGATTGAAAAAAAAAAAAAAAAAAAAAAAAAAAAAAAAAAAAAAAAAAAAAAACTTATTGAAAATACTTGACCGTATGGCAACACCGCTCAATTAAAACTTCTGTATAACTATTTACCATAAAACACATAAACAAATATTGTAAAAAAACATGTGTTAGGTTTGAAATTTAATTAAAAGTACATGTCAATAAATATGTGGTGATTGTAGAAATTTAATTGAAAGTAGTATGTCAATAAATATGTTGTTGCTGTAAAGCAAGCTTAGATTTAATTATCAGATGTGCGAATGTACGACTTGGCCAAATGTGCTACTTTTTTTATATATACTATGAATAAACAAATATTGTAAAAAAACATGTGTTAGGTTCGAAATTTAATTAAAAGTACATGTCAATAAAGATGTGGTAGTTGTAGAATTTAATTAAAAGTAACATGTCAATAAATATGTTGTTGTTGTAAAGCAAGCTTTGATTTAATTATCAGATTTTCGAATGTGCGATTAGGCCAAATGTGCGACTTTTTTGATATATACTACCATGATTGTAAAAAAAACTTATTGAAAATACTTGACCGTATGGCAACATCACTCAATTAAAACTCTTATATAACTATTTACCACAAAACACATAAACAAATATTGTAAAAAAACATGTGTTAGGTTCAAAATTTAATTAAAAGTATATGTCAATAAATATGTGGTGGTTGTAAAGTGAATTTGTATTTAAGTTTCAGATGTGCGAATGTGCGACTTGGCAAAATGTGCGAATTATATACTTACATTATTTCCCATAAACAAATATTGTAAAAAAACATATGTTAGGTTCGAAATTTAATTAAAAGTATATGTCAATAAATATGTGGTGGTTGTAAAGTGAAATTGTATTTAAGTTTCAGATGTGTGAATGTGCGACTTGGACAAATGTGCGAATTATATGCTTATATTGCATTGTTTCCCATAAACAAATATGTGTGGTTTTACAATTCTAAAAGATCATGTATCTAAAGTTCTTCTAGACAAAAAAACATGAATGGTAAATTTAGTGTATTTTTGGTTTGTGAAGATTTAACGTTTGGTGTATCGCTTCTAAAAAATATTACGTATGCACAACTTGTTACTGTCGCCAGGAAAAAGTTCAACATTGGGCAACAATATGATATTGTCCTCTCTTACCATGTTGGAAATAATCGTGTCCACATAGTTAACGATGATGATATGGCATTTTTTTACATCAAGTTTTGAAAGGGAAATCCACCGTGTTGCATAATGTCTATATTAAGAAGATTGAAAAAGGCTTAAAGGTAAATCCTTCTTCATCTAATACTTTTGAATTCGATCTTAACTTTCCTCCTGATGGATACGATGAATTTGGTGCTGAATTTGACAACACATATAATCAACCGAAAAATGAAACTTACCAAAATACCGAATCTGTTTTATCAAACGACCAATTTGATCATAAATGGAAAAGTAACACATTTACCTATATGCCTCCTCCCCCTGAACATCCAACATCGCCTATTAAAATGCAAAAAGAAGGGGTTGGGTAAAATTGCAAAAAAGTTATAAAAACGGGTGATGAATTTGATAGTAACGAATTATGCATGCAGGAAATTGGTGAAAAGGCTCTTTTAGAAGGTTTTCAATTTAGACCAAGAAAATCATATAGGTTTAGGTATGATGTACTTTGTAGGGTTGACAATTGCGAGTGGAAGATAATTTTATCTAAGGCAGAAGATAGTATGAAATGGGTAGTAGGAAAAGTAAACGACATTCACAGTTGAGATAGAACACAACTCTATCCCGATCACCGAAATGCAACCGCTAAATTTTTGGGTCATTTGTTGGTACCGAAGATGGGAGATCCTAGTCGGGTATATAAGCCAAATGACATAGTAAACGACACCAACCTTGCATACAACATCGATATTTTGTACAAAAAGGCATGGGGTGGAAGAAATATAGCATTGGAGACGTTGTCCGGTTGCCCGAAAAATTCTTTTTCACAATTACCGTATTATTGTTATAACTTAAAGTTGAAAAACCCGGGATGGGTAACGCGTATTGAGACAGATGATGAAGACCGATTTGAGATGGTTTTTATAGCCTCTGGTGTTGCGGTAAAAATTTATGACTATCTAATTAACTTTTCTTTTTAATATGTAGTTTATATTATTAATGTGAATCTAATACTTTTTTTTAATGTTCTAGATTCGGGCTTTCTTGGACCATTTGCGCCCACTAATAATAATTGAAGCAGCTCATCTTAAAGGTACACACCTAGGTACAAATATGTTTGCCGTTGGAATGGATGGAAATAATCAGATTGTTCCACTTGCGACCGGTGTATCTCAGGGCGAGACTAGGAGATTGTGGACGTGGTTTTTGACCTACTTGAAAGAATGCATCGGCGAAGTTCAAGATTTGGCTATAATATATGATAGACATCTAGGAATACAACAAGCTTGTCAAACAATTTATTTGGATTCATTTCATGGTTTTTGTTGTAGGCACTTGATGACGAATTGCAAGTTTGGACAAAGTAAAAGGATTAAGGCTTTATATTGGAAGGCTTGCAAAAGTTACACAAACGACGATTTTACTCTTGCATCGGCACAAATTGAACAAAAAAGTCCAGAAGCTCATGAGAAACTATTGGACGCTAGAGTTAGGTACTGGTCTAGGGCATATTGCCCAGGAAAACGTTACAATTATATGACTTCGAACAGTGCAAAGTCAATCAACAGTTTAACAAGACATGTTCGAAGATCTCCTATTTCAATGCTAATGGAATACTACAGAGGGCTTGTACAGGATTGGTTTTGTGATAAACGAGAAAAGTACCAAGGTATATATAATTAACTTATGTTATATATCTATATTATTATTATTATTATTATTATTATTATTATTATTATTATTATTATTATTATTATTATTATTATTATTATTATTATTATTATTACGTCAATCTTTAGGTGCAAATGCGGGTGACCTTAGTGACTGGGCAAGTGCAAAAGTGAAGGATAGAGTTTTTAAGAGTGCTAATTGGATATTGAAAGCCATTGAACATAGAAGGATTTATGAGGTAGATGATCATAGAAAGAAACATATTGTAAAGTTCAGGGAAAATACATGCACGTGTCGAAAATGGTAACTATTTGGTCTGCCATGTGGTCATGCTATAGCTACTTGTAGATTTCAAGGAATGACAAGTTGTAATCATTTGGCAAAAAAATGGTTTAGAACAACTACCCTAAAAGCTACATAGCAAGCGTTAGTATATTCCTGTTGGAGAAATTCCAAGTTGGGAGCTTCCAACTAACTTGCAGGTTATAAAGCCACCGAGTATGGCTAATTGCCAAGTTGGAAGACCAAAGAACAAAGATAGGATTAGATCTCAAGGTGAGGAGCCAACAGAAAATTCATGCGGAAGGTGCGGTTCAGTTGCTCACACACGAGGAGAATGTAATGCACCATTGCCAAAAAATAAAAAGGTAACTTATAAGTGTGACATAAATTTTTATTATTTTGTATTCAATTATTGATGTGTGGTTGTGCAACCTTGCAAAAGGTTTTACTTCTCAAGGGATCTTGAGAAGCTTGCAATCTCCACCAGGCAATGTACCTGACCAATGTAGTATAGTGAGTGGCAAGTACCGGGGTATTGATCGTTCTCTAGGGGAATAGTGTCGTTAGGATTCAAAACTACGTAAACTAGGTCTAAAGGTGAGGGATGATTCTTTTTGTATTTTTATATTTTTTTGAAAGCAAGTAAAACTCTCGGGTATTAGAAGAGTGAGCGGAATTAGTTGCTAGTCAACTAACCCAAAATAACTACTAATGCAAATAAAATTAAATAACAAGAAAAGAAAAAGTGGTGAACTTCTTATGATTAGAAAATGTGTTTACTTAGATTTCACTACTCCTTAGCTATCTCTTATTAATTAATTGGTTTGTTATAATTGTTTGGATGAAAGGTTGTTTTCGTTAATACCAGTCGTGAGGGCGTGTACGTCCTTCCCCAACTCTATAAGCTTCTATCTCTTCCTATGAAAACACGTTTAGTATCCTATCATGGCCTCCTTAATAGTCACTTATGTATTAAAAACCCAAAAACATCGGTGTACACAGCCGAATACGTTTCTCAAGACGTTCAAGCCAGTTACCATATAGGAGTTCGACCTGTTTTCTCGAGCCTAACGCGAAATCAATCACCCAATACAATCAAACAACCCAACGTGATTATAAAAAGAAATAGGCTTAAAACATGTGTTATCCTAATGCCTCTTATCATGTAGTAAATCCTAACTACACGAATGTAGTCTCACTTGTGGTCTCGGGATGCATCGCTAACACAAGTTCTGGAATCTAAATACTACCGGTACACTCATAAGTACTAATAATGAATGCTTTTCCTAAAAAATCTAGGGGCGAACCTCACATATTTGGGGTGGAAAATTTTTTGAGTGGTACAGTTTTTGTGCTAGTCATTTAACTCCTATCCATGAGACGCTTATTAAGACTAAAGTTTCACTCCTAAATGTTGCAAAAAAATTTAAAATTTGGTGCTAAAATTTCCCTAACAAGTATTTCTCTTAGTTTTATTACACATCTACTATTAAAAAAAACAAAAAATCAAGTGCAATTGTAAGTTCTAAGGTATCCTCATTTACCCCCTTACACTTAAGTTGAATATTGTCCCCAATGTTCTTTAAAAGTAATAAAGTAAAGATAAATGAAAATGAATGAAACAAATACTCCCCTGATTAGCTCGGTGTGGATGATGTGGTAACAAGGTTAAATCCTCCTCCAAGAAAATGAGCATGCAAAGCTTCACTCCTGAAATATAATCATTTTCTTGTCCAATATAACCTGTTAAACAACTAAAAAAAGCAACACGAAACCTCGCATAAAATCAGCGGTAAAATCTATATAATAGTAAATCCTAGAAAGCAAGTAAAGGTATAATGCTTGTGGAATGAATATTTGCAGATTCCTGGAGTTTATAAATTATAGATTTTATTAAACTTTACAATTCCAGCAGAAAAATAAAACCTGGAAAATTTTGCAGAAAATAACATCTGACGTCGTCAGGTTATAACCCCTGACGCCGTCATAATTGATCTGGCGGAATTCTTTATATTTTGTTTTCGGAAAATTTCAAGAAAAACCTATGTTTTAATTCCTGGAATCCTGCAAAAACATTCATTGTGACTCGATGCAAGCATTCGACTCAAACAAATACTAGTATGCATGTTTATACCTTATTGTTTTCGCTCATGTTCAATTCGTTCTTTAAACAAATTTGAATTTCCCTTACACTTATCTTTTACAAAATACCTTTACCTGTAATTAAGACGAGGTTATAAACAAAATAAAGCATTTTCACAATTTGTATTTGATACATGAACAAAAAACAATAAGAATGAAATATGCATACGGAAACAAATAAAAATAAATAAGCAAACAAACAAATAAAAAGCTTGGGTTGCCTCCTAAGATGCACTTTTCTTTATTTACGAGTCTTGTAGCTAGACTCAAAGTCATGCCCTATTACGTTATGTGAGTGATTTCCTCATCGAGGACATCTTTGGGGTCGAACTTAGCTTGAAGCTTTCTATCGGTGCGCTTTGTACGGTATGTCTTTTTAAACTTTTCCCCTTCCGGGTTGTATAATGTCATTTTTATGTGCCATGACCCATCTCCTTCCTTAGGTGGCTTCTCCCAATTCCATTTATGTTTATCATTTTCGATTTTCCACCTATTCATTCCTAGGTTAATTGGCAAAACTCCTAGGAATTCAATCATTTTTCTAAAAACTAGAGGATCTTCAAATGGGTCCAATTCGGTGTCCCTAGCCAAGAGTTGCTATACTGAATGTGTTAAGTTCACAAATTCCTCTTCTAGGTAAAATGGGCGTTGGGGTCCTATGAAGTCTCTATTGATCCAAGGTCCATATCTAGAAGGTCTCCTATTTACATTTACCTAATGAGGCATCGGTTCCTCATTAGTATCATAGGCGTGTTTCTTAACATCGTATACCGAGCAAGTTTCACCTTCTCCTACCGTTATTTTAGATTCCTTACAATCAATCATCACACTTGCGGTAGCTAGAAATCCTCTTCCTATTAACAAAGGGCATGTGGTGTCACTAACCATATCAAGGACGTGGAAATCAACCAAAATAGTTTATCTTCCTATGTGCACTAACACGTCCTTTATTGCTCCAACCGGGTATGTGACACTTCCATCCGCTAGGCCAATTATTACCTCTGTTTCATCTACATTTCCTAACTTTAGGGTGGTGTAGAGGGATAATGGAAGTAGGTTAAGGCTTGATCCAAGATCGGCTAATGTGTCGAAAGCCTCAGAATTTCCTATCTTGCAAGGTAAAACAAATATGCCCGGGTCATATAATTTCTTAGGTAAGTTATTTTGAATGAAAGTGGTTCCTTTTTCACCTAATTTAAGCTTCTTCTCGTATTTTTCCAAAAGGGCATTTTAGTAAGGAGCACGTGTTAACACATCCATAACCGGACGTTCAAGGTGGAGCTCCTTGAATTCATCATCAAGGTTTTGAGTAGGAGGTGTTTTGATTATGTTGTTGACCAATTTAGTGTTAGATATCTTAGTTTCGTAGTCTTTTTGAAAAACTTGGGTTTGCTTGAAACACTTGCTCAAAGCGTTGACCGAATAGTATTGTGGACAAGAACTAGGAGATGAAACTACTGAGATTGAGTTAACGTTTTTGCTTAGGGTTCTTGACTGTGTCACTCGGAAGTGCTCCCAAGTCTCGGTCATTGAGGGATTTCAACAAGGTATCTATTTTATTTGTCAGCTCGCTTTGTTTTTGTTTGTAATCGGTTTCAAACTTTGTCAAACAACTTCTTGAGATGACATAAAACTAGATATCAATCCTTCAAAATTATTGGTACTACCATAGTTGTTGAAAGGATTGTTGTTGAAAGTACGATTCGAGGTTGAACTGTTTGGTTGAAAATGATTAGGCGGATTGGAAGAATTGTTTTGAGGCGGGTATTGGTTTTGTTTCCACCTAAAGTTTGGGTGATTTTTCCAAGAGGGGTTGTATAAACCACCATAAGGGTTTGGCTCGGGTTTAAAAGAGTACCACTTTTATCCCGCTCCGTCGGTACGTGAGGATGCGTAGTCCGTAAAAGCTTGTTCGGGGATTTCCATGCAATCACGAGTGTCGTGGGGACCACTACATAATCCGTATGAAGAAGTGATTTTGTTCACTTGGCTTGAAGTTTTAGGAGCTTCATAGGATTTCATGAGAAACTTGACTTGGTCCTCTAGTTTCATGATCCTACGGTTGGGAATGCTTGAATTATTCGAAGGCAAAGATATTGCCTTGACCGTTTTGTTCAAGTCACGGGGATCATTCCAACATTCATTGTCATAGAGAGCAAGATCTTTTATGATTCCCCATGATTCTTCCGCATTCTTGTCATGTAGCTTATCACCGGCCGCTTGGTCAATGGTTTGCCTTGTGGATTAATTGACATGATCATAGAATATTTTGATTTGAAACCAAAGATCAATGCCATGGTGAGGGATTTTTTAGA
This sequence comes from Artemisia argyi, assembly GCA_030686995.1. Taxonomy (NCBI): domain Eukaryota; kingdom Viridiplantae; phylum Streptophyta; class Magnoliopsida; order Asterales; family Asteraceae; genus Artemisia; species Artemisia argyi. The sequence continues at coordinate 41,981,646 of CM060697.1, forward strand.
GTAAGTCCTTGAAACGAGTCCATGCTTCGTAAAGAGTTTCACCTTGAAGTTGTTGGAAATTCAAGATGTCATTCCTTAACTTGGTAGTTCTCCCTGGTGGGAAATTTTGAGCAAGGAAACCAGAGGTGAGATCATCCCAAGAGGTGATGGATCCCGCGGGTAAACGCTCAAGCCATTGACTAGCTTGGTCACGTAGAGAGTTTTAGAAGAGACGCAATCGGGTCGTCTCTCGAGTGTCAACATCAAGGTCTATGGAATCTACGATTTTGAGAAAGTCCTTGAGATGTTGATTTAGATCTTCAGAACGAAGTCCATGGAATGCACATCCGCTTTGCCCCAACCATATGGTGTTCGATCGCAAGGGAGACACATTGGCTCCTTGAGTGAGCTCAATGGTGTTTCGATAGCCGTGGTGGCTAGGTTGGGAGTATTCTCCTAAAGTGCGTGCTCTAGGTGGTTGGTTTAGTTGTGGTGGGTTAGCTGGATCAAAGATATTACCACCTTCCGTAATGGCGGATGGTAATGGTTACGAACAAAGAAACAAAAAAAAGATAGACTAAAGAAAACCTAATAAAAAGAAAATAAAAATCTCACTAGATAGTAATCTAATAAGTGGTCCTAATAAAAATAAAATTTAACCTAAAAAATAACTATTCCCCGGCAGCGGCGCCAAAAACTTGATGCGTTGTTTTGCAACCTTGCAAAAGGTTTTACTTCTCAAGGGATCTTGAGAAGCTTGCAATTCCCACCAGGCAGTGTACATGACCGATGTAGTATAGTGAGTGGCCAGTACCGGGGTATTGATCGTTCACTAGGGGAATAGTGTCGTTATGATTAAAAACTATGTAAACTAGTTCTAAAGGTCAGGGATGATTCTTTTTGTATTTTTATATTTTTTTTAAAGCAAGAAAAAATCTCGGGTATTGGAAGAGTGGGTGGAATTAGTTGGTAGTCAACTAACCCAAAATAACTACTAATTCAAATAAAATTAAATAACAAGAAAAGAAAAAGTGGTGAACTTCTTATGATGAGAAAATGTGTTTACTTAAATTTCACTACTCCCTAGCTATCTCTTATTAATTAATTGATTTGTTATAATTGTTTGGATTAAGGGTTGTTTCGTTAATACCAGTCATGGGGGCGTGTACATCCTTCCCCAACTCTATAAGCTTCTATCTTTTCCTATGACGACAGCTTGAGTATCCTATCATGGCCTCCTTAATAGTCACTTATGCATTAAAAATAACTAATAACATCAGTGTACACAACCGAATACGTTTCTCAAGACATTCAAGCCAGTTACCATATAGGAGTTCGACCAGTTTTCTCGAGCCTAACACAAAATTAATCACCCAATACAATCAAACAAACCAACCATCAATAATCAATAGCTAGGTTTCATTAGATCTAAGCAAACACTAAAAAACCTAAGCTAACATGTTAAAAGAAAGACAGGCATAAAAGATAATTAAACAACACATAGAAATATTGAATGATTAAGAGATTAACTTATCTTTAATTGAACATATATAAATGAAGGGTATGAAACCCTTACAATGGTTGTAAAATTTGGCTAGGGTTTGTTGCACAGAAGTTCCACATTAATGAATGAAAAATTAAAGCTATATATAGATATACAAGGGTGACGGCGTCAGCTTTTGGATCCTGACGCCGGCAAGTCTCCGTCATTAGGGTTTCTTGTCGCCCAATTAATCTTCTTAACACTGTCTTTTGTTGTTGTCTTCTAGGCCGTCTCTCTTTGTGGTAACACGTGACGGTCTACTTGAACTATAACGTGACGCCATCACGTTGTAACTCTGGTGCGTCAAATGCAAATAGTTATCCTCCTCTTGATTCATCAAATGACGGCGTCACCTTGTGACATCTGACACCGTCAGATACTGTTTCCAGCATGGTTTCTTGACTTTGTCATTTTCTTCACTTTTAACTCAAAAAACGTCCAAAATGCTCCATTTTCCAGAATTCTCCTCCAAAGTACCTAAAATGACAAAAGGAACGATTTGAGGTAATATTTGACCATATTATCACAATTTAGGGCTTAAATGACCCCCTAAAAGTGTAACAAATATTTCCTTAACAATTATTGGCAAAGATATTAACTTAACAATTATGTTTGATAAATGATAGGCAATGAAAAAGAGAATATGAGTCGCGATTGACCTCCAAAGACTACCACAATACCTACACGGAAGCTCACAAGGATCACAACCATCAATGACACAAAGCTACCATCTTGTTAACTTGGCTGACCTGTAATTGAAGTTAACTCTAGAAGACAATTTGTTTGTTTTAGAAAAAAAAAAAACCCTTTATCTATGTACTTTAAAGTTTGAGACCTCTATCTATATAGACCTGATAAGGTCAAAGTGCCAAAAAAAATGTTATGGCACACATATAGGACAAGATTTGCAGACTTTGATAGCAACAGTCGTAATGCAATTAAGTTTTCCTACTTTTGTTGTCCTATAACATAACAACATGCTTATAACATTCCCACATATTTGATAAGCTAACATGGTCCAGACTTGATAGTTAAAGTCACTATTTAAGTTCAAAATAAAAATTTCCTAAAGCTACAAGTCACTACGATGTTCTCCCGAAAAAAAACTCAGGAGATTATGTTCAAAACTACAAAGTTAGCACATTGATGTAATAAGCCACAAAGTGTGTACAATAATAGCAAGTCACAACCATTAGATTCAAAGACAATTTATCTTGTTCTCGAAATAATAACGGATCAAGCCCTCTCGATATGCGAGTGCTGCCAGGGTTGGATTATCGATATGCATATAAATTCCATGAGCCAACCTGTATAACCAAATTTGAAGCCAAAAGTGATCTAATTCAACAACAAAAATGACCCTAAAATTGAGTTGAAACAACAAACAAAAAGACATAAATTCGTAGCCTAACTAAACTAAACAACTAGAAGCAAGAAAATACAAGCTCCACTAGTACAGGAGAAATGTGCTAGAGACAAGAAATACAAGCTCCACTAGGATAAGAGAAATGTGCAAATTATAGGCTTTTTTAAAGTTGGTCAACACATCACTTCTTGTTTGTCGTATGGACTTGTTTGGCTTTTGATGAGACGAAAAGTGTTACGCTTTTAAGGGGTCATTTAAGCCTTAAATCGTGATTATATGATCAAATATGGTCTTAAATCGTTCCTTTTGTCATTTTAGGTACTTTTGAGAGGAATTATGGAAAAGGAAGCATTTTGGACGTTTTTTGAGCATAAAAGTGAAGAAAACGACAAAGTCAAGAATTCAAGATGGAACAGTACCTGACGGCGTCACACACTACCAGGTGACGGCGTCACTTGTTGATAAAGAGGTGGATAATTATTTTAAACTTGACATGCCAGAAAGGAATTTTGGAGTTCAAACGTGACGGCATCACGTTATAATTGACCAAGGACGTCACGTATTATTACAAAGAGAGACGGCCCAGAACCTTATTCAACCTGACGGCATCAAGAGTGGATCTAGGCCATCAAGGAATCCTAAATACGGCGAGGTGACGGCGTCACGTCCCAAAAGGTGACGCCGTCAAGTTGTAAAATCTATATATACTTTTCTAATTTTTATTCATTAGGTGTGGATCTTTGGAGAGAAACTTAGGCTATGAACCCTAGTCGACTTTTGTAGCTATTTTGAGGTTTCCATACCTTTTCTTCCATGATTAATTGAAGATAAGTAATTTATCAATCATTCAATATGTCTATGTGTTGTTTGATCTATCTTACGCTTGTCTTCACATTAACATGCTAGGCTAGGTTTGTTTGTATTTGCTTAGATGTAATGAAACCTAGCTATTGATTATTGATTGATGGTTTGTTATTAATTGTTGTTGGATGAATGATATCAATGTTAGGCTTAAGAAAACTGGCTAACTTCCTATTGGTAACTTGCTTGACGTCTTAAGAAACATGAATCGGATATGTACTACGATTAATTGGTTGTGTTTAATGCATAAGAGAATATTAATGAGGCCATGATAGGATACTTAACGTGTCGTCATAGGAAGAGAGAGGATCTTATAGAGTTGGGGAAGGACGTACACGCCCCCACGAATGGTATTAAGGAATACAACCCGTCATCCACGCAATTGTAACAAACTAATTAATCAATGAAAGATAGCTAGGGAGTAGTGAAACCTAAGTAAACACGTTTTCCCCATATTAGTTTCACACACATTTATTTTCTTGTTATTTTATTTTTATTTACATTTGTAGTATTTGGGTTAGTTGACTAGCAACTAATTCCGCCCACTCTTCTAAAAACCAAGATTTTACTTGCTTTCCATTAAATATAAAAATACAAAAAGAATCATCCCTCACCTCTAGACCTAGTTTAGATCATTTTCAATCCTAACGAACACTATTCCCTGTGGAGAACGATCAATCCCCTGGTTCTTACCACTACACCACACTACATCGGTCAGGTACACTTGCCTGGAGGGGATTGTAAGCTTCTCAAGATCCCTTGAGAAGTAAAACTTTTGTGTGACAATCCAAATCACATCAGCTTTTGATAATGACAATCTGTTGGAATATTAGGGTACTACAAGTCAGGCATAAAATGTCATTCATTAGGGGTTTGCATGTGATCATTTTTTGGAGGTTTGGTGATGAATTATCCTATTTAAAGCATGTGCATAAGGCATAGATAAAAATCATACTTCAGTTTTTGGTTTTTATCTGGAACAAACTAATAAAATTTATGGCATGACAATTTAGGTTTTATGAGTTGCATGAGGCGACACAATCTTTTGAATGGGAGGACATATTTATTTTGTATTGTCAGAGGGCATAAATTGAGTATTTCCAGCTGGCGGGGGAGATCACTAAGGTTTGCATGAGGGTTGATCTGATGAATTGTGAAAGGGGTTATTTTGTGGATGAGTTGCAGACAGCAGCTGCACAGTTTCTACCTAAGAAAATGGCGGAGTTTTCAAATGAACTTCTAACGAAAGATGACATAAAACTTTAGGAGCTGAGGATCTTGGCTAGGGAGTTGGAACTAAGGGGGCGGGAGATTGACCTATTCATCAAGAAGATTAAGGATTTGTTGCCCTGGTAAGGTCAATGTTGCAATGGTGTATGTCTTTGTTGGCTAGTGTTTTCCTAATAAAAATGTTGTGGCCTGAGTCTGCCTAACATGAGTGTTGGTCGTGTCCTGTAATTATGTGCTTGTGTCTTAGTTTCTAAGTTAAGTTGTTGTAAGGTCTGTGTCATGTCTATCTATGTGGTATGTTTAATGAAGATTAATGTTTACGTTTATGTGTATCACAATCTTACTAAGGCAATTTCCTGGCAAAACTAGTAATAGCAACAAGAAACATGGTCGATTACTAACCTGTATAGAAACATGCAGACAAAGACTCAGCAATCACCAAATACCCCACCCTGATTTGGAACATTATGTACAAGATGAAACCTGATCTTGTAATTTTTCTGGGTTGATTCGTTTCTTGTCAAACACACCTGTCTCCTGTAGAATCAAGGGAAGATTGACCTCCAAACAATTCCTCATTTTCATATACCAATCACGACCTTCCTCTTCACAACGATAAACACTGTCATAAAATATAACATTTCTGGACTGTAAGTGAAACTGGGCAACAAACCAATGTTTCTTAGGTTCATTTATCGGAATGAACACCTGCAAGGAATACAAAAAATAAATATTATATATAAGATTTGTTGGACATAATTTAGATGATATAAGATGTGCTGGAAATAAATACCCGGTCAACATCAGCCCATGCGAATTTGTAAACTTCGTTATTAGCATAAAACAATGGCAACAAATCTTGAAGTAGAAGTGTCAAGAAGTAACTGCTAACTATGGACCAATCTGCAAAAGATGGTCTAACGTGCCACAAACACATCACCCAAAGCAAAATGTGTTGTAGACATTTATGAAAAACAAAATAAAGCTCATTAATTCCATTAACAAACACAAAAAAGAGCACACTATTTACATTATTTAATATAGGAATTTAACTTTACTTTAATTACCTCATCGCGGAACCAGCCTTCACGAGTCTCATCCATCCCAACAAAACAATCCCAAAAATGATGATCTAGAACAATATCATTTCACCAAGGAAACTTGCAACGAGAATGGCAAGTATTTGTAATAAAAGCCACCAACTCACGATGAACAAAAACTTTATCAGTCCTTTTTTATGACCATATTAGGTCCTACACATTATACAAAATAACATAAATAACAAAAAATAAAAATTACAGATATCCTATATAAGTAAACACTCAAAACCACTTTTATAACTTTATACCACTAATTGATTTCAAATCACAAGTATGAAACCTATATAACATTTATAAATTTACAACTTTAAGCCAAAGTATGAAACCTCAAAACAGCTGAACAATGTCCACTAATGAACATATAAACAAATTTTAAGGCAATTTGACCTATGCTGATGGATCACAGACAAGACGCAATACTGATGGTTGCACATCGAAGTTTCTACAATTCTCATGACACTGACGATGATTGCACACCAAAGTACCCACATTCTCTAGTTGCACTTTCTAAGTTATAATTTACTCATATTCTTTTACATAAATATGCCTCATATTAAATGAGCTGTATCGCCAACCATAATGAAGACATGTATCAACTTAAGCGAAATTGACTATAAATGATTAACTCGTAGTTAAATCCTAGTTCTGTATCACAGCACACAGAGGTACAATTTGTTGCAGAGTATATTGCAATTTGCAAGACATGGTTGTAATGAAACCATTGATACCAATTACATTACCAAATTTGTTCATAAAGAACTACATTGCCAAAAGTTGAAAAGTATATAGACATCTTTTTTTTAGCAAAGTAAATAGACCTTATTAGTCACTGGCAACAACCACAACATTGTAAACAATCATGTATGAGCACGAAAATTGCAAACAGACCCTAGAACAAGAATTAGTGAAGAGCGTTAAAAAGGAAAAGATCATTTGTATATCCACAATTAAATGTTTATTAAAGAAACTAATTATATGTTTAATTCAATTGACAACCAAAAAACATTTAAATCCTACGATCACGCACAGGTCAAACAAACTCTAAATAAAGACATTAGGATAAGTGAAGTTAAAAACATATGATCACACTTCTCAAAGTGGTGAAGATAGAAACAGAATCACATTGCCTAGGTATTAAAGAATACGATGGATCAACGAACTATCCCATAAAATCTGCACCTAGGAAAAACCTACAAAAACTAGTACTGAACTAAACATGGTGCAGATCCAATGATCAATATGCAGGGGGCGTGCAGCAGTACACAAAATTAAGTCAAACCGATAATTTGTGTAGCTTTTACAAAGCTATATAGATGATTAAAAATGGTAATCAAAAATGAAGGATATAGACCATACCTTTTGCCAAGGTTCGAGATCTCTACATTTCTGGATCATAAAAGGAGTTAACTGGGAGTTTATTCTTTTGAGTAGATCTAGGGTGGGAACTTTCACATCATCATCTACTTCCTTTAATCCCGGCCTTAGTACTAATTCATACTGCCTCTTCTTTGATAAACAATTTTGCAAAGCACGTTGGATGTAAGGGGCTTTGAATATCTGGTTTCTACTCTACACACTTTTTTCCTCTCCCTTTAGGACTCTCAGCCTCTCTTCCATTTGTGCAGATAAACATCGAATCTCAGCCTCCTGCTTTTCAGCTGCTACGCGTTTTTACATAGCCAAAAAAACACAATCATCCTATAACAGAAAATACGAATACAGACCAACTTAGAATTAACTTTAAAAGACAATATACATGTATTATTGTTAAAATTGTACAAACCTCTTCGACATCTTTCTCGGATACTTTTCATCTTTCAGACACTCATTCTGGATTGCTCACTCAACCAAATCTAGGAAATTTTGATTTAAATTTATGCAATACTCATCACCAAGATCAGTATCTTTATCATCATTGGCCACCATATCCTGTAAATATATTAACTAAAATGTAAGCAATTCAGCTAACTATCTCAACCTCTTGTGATATTCATGTAAAGAAAAATTAAACGAGAATTACTTTTTCCGGTTCTTTGTGCTCTTTCTCATCAACTTTGTGCAATATGTCCTGCCTATATCCAACCTTCATTTTTCTCTTAATATACTGGATAATACAAAAGATCAAGTACATGAATCAGTGACTACACATTTGAATAACGAATCAGTGACCAAACACCTCATCAAAATAAGAGACATGTAGTTAAGGGTATAAACAAACCTGAAAAATGGTTTCAAGTTTGTAGACCCATGCTCTCAAACTGTTGACCTCTGCAGGTAACATCAACAAACCATTACATATACCTTGTAATGTCCTAACACGATCCTGAAGAGTAACACAAGACTATGGCGCTGGAACTTCATTGTCTATAGCATGCATTTTCGCACGAAGTTTTGCTCGTTTACACAACCAATCTACAAAAATCCCTCCATGGTAAACAACAGGCGCAGGTCTCGGTGCATAGCAGTTAAAAAACCTAATGCCTTTGGTGTACCATTCTGAATGAGCCTCAGCTCTCGTAGGATATAGATCATAGTTTGTTTCTTTCGCCTAACAAAAAATACAAATAGAAAGTGGGATAAGCGTTAACCATAATCATCATGGATATCACAAAATGAACACTTGCCTCGGGAAAAAGCTGCCCGAAAGACTCCCATTCTTGGAAAGGCACCTTCTTAAACCATGAAAGTGCTCTTGGGATAACATCGAGGTCCTTACTCCACCAACGCAAGCTCTGGGTAGAAACCTCTAAATCCATATCTGAAAAAACAAAATATGTTAAAAGAATTACTAGTAACAAAATAAGTTAATAGAATAATTTGTGTAATAATTATGACCTTGAGACATAAAACAAACCCAGCCAAACAATAATTCCAACTTCCGTTTTGAGTTGATATTTCAAATGGCATCGTACAACTGTCTCCAAATGTGTTCCCCCCAAGGAAAGTCATTCCAATTTTGAAAGTTCTCAACCATCCTAAGATATATATCATCCACCACAGATAACAGGTCACACCCCATAAATATGACTTGAAGTGATAACAAAAGACAAACTTGGACCACGTCTTCATCAGATAGTTTTGTAAAAAGCTCTTCATCCTCAATCAAACATATAAGCTCTATGGTTTTTAAATTCTCCCCTACCTTCTGAGGAAATACACGGTCACGAAATATGATATCACCACTTCTAAACTTACAGAAACTATGCAATCCAAATTTAAAACCAGTTATGAGGTGAAATTGATGGCGTCCAAAATGAAGATGATGTCCATTAACAACATAAATTAGTGGCAAATCATAGTGCTGATCATCAGACTTAATTTGTTTTTGAAGCATGTAATGTATAATACTATCTTTGCTCTCAAAGTAATTTAAATCCAACCATGGACTAAAGCATGTTGACCAAAACAATGCACGACAATTTTCAGATAATATGTCTTTAATCAATTAAAAGTAATGCAATTTGCTTCAAATGTGAACCTTGGCAGCATATTCCTATATAAATAAACAAAAGAGTGATTTATAACAAACAATACCACAAAGAGAAGCAATTTAGTGAATTTAACCAAACACACATAATAACACTAACATGGAGGCAAATAGTAAACATGGCCCCCAAAGAACTTAGTTGTGAAAACTTTAATTTTGAAAAACTAAAATTAGCTCGGAATAAGCCAAATTACCCAACAGTTTAGTTTAAAAGCTAAAATGGAAATTCTAAAAGCTAAAGCTATTCTAACAGTCCAACAAGCTAATCTTAGGGTGCAACTAAGCTTATACTATCTAAGAGCAACAAAATCAAGCTAAATCCAACTAATCACAAGCTAGCAATGAGCTGCTAAGCTCAAATGAATCACTAAATTCAACTGATAATAGGCTAAGCAAACAGTCCTTAGGACAAAATTGTAGAGCACAAAAAGCTGATCAATTAAGCTAGATAGATCAAACAAGGAACATATCTTAAGAGCTATTCAACAAGCCAAAATTCAAACCAAAAGCTCAAGTGATAACCAAGTTAAGGACTTATGAAAACAGACTTATGGGACAAAGCAGCTTGGTGCAGGGCACTAAAATGCTCAGACAGTGCTTTATGAGCTTATGAACAAGCTGCTTAAAGCTGATATAACATTTTGGAAAAATGTGATCCAATAAGCTCAGCAACCAAACTTGAAAAATACAAAATCTGAGAGTAAACCAACTAAATTTGACTGAATTAAGAATCAAGAACAAAACCTTATTGAAAACTGATTGATAAATTTTTTGACTTTTTCTGTTTTACTAAACTTTGACTTAAGTGAATTTAAATTGCTCCTAAATGAATGAATATGAGATAATAAGCTATAAAAAAACTTAATAATGCTAAATTAACTACTAATAGTCCTAGTGTACTGATTATGCTAACTAATTTGAGCTTTTTAATGCAGACATGTAAGATGCAAGTGAATTTGACTTTTATCTAAGTGTCCACTGGTTTTTATGATATAATCTGCCTATATGCACCTATTATAAACTACTAGAACCAATTTCACTATATCAAACTTACTTACTAACAGTATTTACCTATCTGCCAAACAAACCTAAATGCAAAGCTAATTTTATATTATGAATGATTTAAGCTAGAATGAACTAAGATACTGATGCAAACTAATATATAAGCTATATTATACTAAGATTAAGCTAATGGATGCAGATTTGAGCACTAATTTAGGTTAAATGAGAATTGAGATAATTGACTGATGAAAAGGCATTATAAATAATATTGAGCTCAAACAATTGTAAATCACCAAATGAGCAATAAACTAACTAAAGGCATTGTTGTTCCATACATATAGCTAAAGCTAATAGCCTAAAACACATAACCAGAAGCTATAAAATGAAGGCGTATATAACTAATAACAAGCAATAACCTTATTACAACTAAATCAGGGGTTTTTAACTTTGGGCTTATTTCAAAAGCTAAAGAAGGGATGTTTTAAGTTTGGGCTTATTTAAATAGCTAATGTGTTTGGATGTGCTTATTAGAAGCAAACAAATAACAAGTAATAATGGTATGAATTTTAGTCACTAATTATACGACCCAACAATGTGAAAGAGCAAGGACAGGTGGTCAACAGCCATAATCACTCAAGTCCTCACCAAACTTAAGATCTTTCCAAATTCAAATAAGCCCATAAAAGACAACCAATTTACACGAATAAGCCCCAAAAAAGTAAGCTAATCGGCTAAAAATTAATTGTAAAACAACAATAATATTAGACAAATAAATCTAAATGACAACAAATTAAGAGAAAAACTTACCATTTCATAGTATGATTAAATTATCAACAGATTGAAAGAATTTAGGTTTTGATTTGAGTGTGTGTGTGTATGGATTTGGTGATAAAAAAAATAATCAGAAAATAAATTACAAATAATCTAAAAAATGAATCAAATCAAAAAGATTTGAAGTACCTTGCGAAGATCTTGCTTGTTTCCAATGGTACCTTTTTTTAACTTTTGCACATTAGCCGGAAATCGCACAATCGCCGTTCGCACATCTGCATGGGTGGGGGAGTGTACTGATGGTCGGGTATGTGGGCCAACAAATGATTGGTATAGTCCTATTTATCTGGACACGTGTAAAAAAACTAATGAAATCGCACATTCGCACGTTCGCACATGACCAAATTGGGAAAACATGTTAGTTTTATATCTTTGAGAAGTTGGCTTAGATATTGTACCATTTTGGGAATTAGCTCTAATATAAATTTGATTGAGCCATGGTGAACCATATTACATGGGTCATGGCATTTCAACACCACCTACTTATTTACGAGTAATATTATTTTTATTCTTCGAAGAACACTTAAACACTGCAACTTTTCTTTTAAGCCTATTTTCTTTTTCTTTTTAAAAAAAAACCACTCTCTCTCTCTCTCACACACCATACACATATTTTTATTATCTCCTTCCTCAAAACCACCATTACCAATATAACCAATTACCACCACCAAGTCACCAAATTATAGCCGTTGACATAGCCAAACCATCACCACCACCACTGCAAAGACGACGCCAAACCACTGCAGCGACGCCACAAAACGCTACAACTATTATAGCCACCGCATCGACCAAAACCACCACCAGCTTTGCCACTCAACCCCGACCAAAGCCCCACTAACCAAACCACCGGAGATACGGTCACGCGCCGGCGAAAACCGTCGGAACTTAATTTCGTATTTCATTTTTTCCGGCGATCTTGACAACGTTTGGAACACCACTTCCGGCGAGTGGATGCTCCGCCCACATTTCTGAGGCTGATCTAAGTTGCAGATTCGCCAACCGCTTTCTTCTGCTATTGTTCATTGCAGGAAACGTCTTAATCGACTAACCATCGCTAACGTGAGCGGCGGTGCAACCACAAACGTCTTAAAACACCGGAAATATTTGAGGAGATAAAAATGACTAATTCTTGTTTTAGTTTAATGATAAAATGATAATAAGATGTTTTTTTAGTTAAGAGTAATAATTGTTTTAGAGAGAAACTATGGAAAGAGAGAAGTGTCACGAATGAATATGAGAGAGGTGACTAATCTATTTTATTTTTTGTTGCACTATCTTGTTTATTATGGATGCTATGTGCTAAAAGGCAAAATGGTACAATGATAATGTTGTGAGTGGTGTTTAGTTGCCGAACTAATGGTGTGGGAATACAACAAGCCTGTTACATTCTTTTCATATACGAAAGATTATGCCATTTTAGAGCTAAAGGACATTCTTGTCTCCCATTATGCAACGAGTTTATTTTGCTTGTTGAAGAAAATGTTGGTTCTAAAAGGGTAAATTCCACAACACGTGGATCCAGAATATCTAAAATGCGCAATGAAGCTAACGTCACGGTCTAACCTTCCTAAAAGTTGTTGCTCCTAGATATTAGGGAAAATGTATTGTTGTCTATCTTTATTGTGTCAATAGCAAGCTTTAAATCAATTTATATATTACGATCAAAAACATTAACCGATATGTTGCTTCTATCTTAACTACTTATAATACTAGTTATAATATCCGTGCACACACGGGGTTTTGACATAAATTTTAAAATATACATTTTTTTTTTTTTTTGTGTAGTGATTGTTTAAAGCGAATGTGCTGAAAGATAAACATTAAATGACTTATGCTAACTCAACTAATATTAGTTACCAAGTGTTACCTTCGACCTTCCAAAATAGTAAATACAACAGAGAAGTGTAGAAAGCACTAATACGAATCAGCTGATATAATGGATAGAGTACATCCATAATGACTAATTTCCAAGTTGCAATTATGCTTCTCAACAGCTTACGATTAAATTTTAATACATGAAAATAGTGTTAGCAAAGCATGTACTCTTGTACTAAATTAACATTATTTTATTTACAAACACCTGTGAGCCGCATAATGTCATAAGATTGAGCAGAAGTTGAAACCGTTTGTCTACTATTAAAAAAAACATGAAGTTACCCTACTATAGGATCATCCCACGCAGGGTGCTAATATGGTACGTGCATTGGTCCTCTATTCATTAAATAAGGATCACGAGCACACCCCAATTATTATTCCCGTCTGGTCTACTATTCACAAAACTCTCATTGGACTTTATCCCATAATATCCACATGCCATATCATCAAAGGACGACACTGGCACTCTACTCTCAAAACCACCACCACTACCATCACCACGCCTACGCCCTTGCCCATGACTATCTTCATCACTATCATCTGAAAGAATATACCCATGATCATGACCATGCCCATGACTGTCTAAATCCAAACTCAAATCCAAATCATCACTCCCAGTCTCCCACTACCACTACTATGCATATCATGTAAACGTGAATCATATTTGAAAGGGCTCCCGGATAAAACGACAGAAACTCCCTTCAGTTGTGTAGATTGTTTTCCAGCAATCCAATATTCCAATGTGTTTCTATACATATGCAGGTCAGTTCCTGCATCATCATTCGTCTTCTTACAATATCCATTGGGCGATAAAGTCCCAGTAGACGTTGTCACAGCCTGAGCTACAATCCAGCGTTTCCATAATGCTACTTCTAATGGAGCTTCTTTTGACATTTTTTTTCTTCTATTGTATCAAACCCGCCAAATAGAGTCCTCGGTGAACTACCATATCTTTGAGGTATGCTGGGAGGCCTTTGTAGACCCCGCGGAAGACATCTTTGACCCAGACTGTAGTAAGGAAGTGACGAATGCCTTTGAATTGACGGGATTCATTTCTTCCGATATCGGTGGCTAGTTAAGTATGTGCAATGTCTAGCGGGTAGATGATAACTAATGTAGTGCATCCGGCTGCAGTCCCGGCAATGCAGTTGGCTGATGAACCGGATAAAAAAGTAGATTGTCGACTGCGTAAGATGCTTCTATATAGATCCTGTGAGATGCGGATATCATTAAGGGAACATATATTCCAAAGAAAGAAAAAGTAATGAAACAATAAAACACACACATCATTTTACACTATCAAAGTCAAAACGGGTAATATTTGGCCAAGGCTAAAATGGGTTGGTTCGGGTTAGCCCATCCATTTTTGACCCATTTAACTTGTTTCCTTTTTAGCTTAGTTATTTAATTGGACTGTTTGATGTGTTAGGGATGAAGCATACTCGAATATAATTCGTAATTAAATATGGACAAATTTCCACATCTAACTTTACAAATATCTGTTTGTGCTATAAACGTTCTTAGTATGCGTCTATAATTGAACAACTATTTTACTTCAAGGAGACCAAAAAATACAGAATAAGTGTAAAAAAACTGTTTTGTATAAAGGGACATATATATGCTAATAATAATATAATCAACAATTATGCCATGAACTACATTCGAAACTCACCCAAATTTAAAACTTTGTGTTATTCAACTAAAAGGCAGCAAAATCCATGTTATCCCTTCATCATTTATTCCTTATGTTAATATTTTCTTTTCTTATAATACCTTTAACATATGACATAAATTCTAATCACTCCTAATGTATGGGCAGTAAGGCGCATATGTGCCTTTTACATGAATGTGACATCATAATCCTAAAAATTACCACCTTAGAGATCAATAGGGACATCAATGAAATGATATCAAGAAAATTATGCTTTCACCTAAATCAAGACCTTCCAAATCCAGAAGTTGCCACCCATCTTTTGCGGGTTTCTAAACTTTCAGGCATTATGAGTTCCATGTGTTCCAATGTAGTAAAAGTATCCATAAATTAAGAGGAAAAAAAAAAAAAAAAAAAACCTTACATTTTTCCAGTTTGACCCAACCCATTTTTACCCAACACCAAGATTACCATGTTTGCGTCAGTATTTCTCAAGTAATAGCTAAAGGTAGCAAAATCATGGCTACCTAAATTGCCTAGGTTAAAAACTAAATAAAAACCTCTTAGCCAATCAAGGACTTTTTGCAATATCTTCAACTCGTTGAGGATATCCCATTCGGCAATACATAACTTGAAAGCATTAATTCATTCCATGAAATCTATCACTCACTAATAATATATTATATTATCAAAAAAACAGTAGAATGCATCTAAAATGGCTCAATATTAGTTCACAAACAATCACAAAAAGCCCCTAATTCTTATCATATTAACAAAATCATGAATGTTATTATGACATCCAAGTAGGCCCTAGCTCATATCAAATTACATAAATTTATTAACAAATGTATAAACACAAACCTGATTATTTATAAAACAATGTTTCAGGTGATAAATTACTCATTTGACCCAAACCGTCTCACTTCTATTAATGAGAAAAAAGTGCAAACATGGGAAATCAGCGAAAAACTTACCACATGTAGGCTATTGTGAACAATATCAATTTCTTCATCGTTACTCAAGTGTTTCCATAAATCATCATATGCAAATATTAAAAAAGGATTGTTTGGTTGGATTGGGTGAGAAAGGATAGATGGGCTAGCAGGAAAGATCGACATCATTGTACGTTCAGGAAGTAAATTTTGCTGCTATTGCTTCTTTATTGTATCGTGCATGCTTTGTATAAACATCCCCAAGGAACGTAGAGACCTGCACAGTTATTAAGTTTAGCAACTTCTTTTAACAAAAATATTGAGGTGCATGCTTCAAAAACCAAATATATCATTCTCATTATTACATCTTTAAGAAAACACAAACACGAGCAAACACCGTCTACCCCAACCTGTTTTACCGCAAGTAATTACTCTGTATCTGATTTTAATAATTCAGTCACAAAACCACTTTCAAAAAAGTACACCCAAATAGCTCATTGAACATAGAAGGCCATAAACAAAAAATATTACAGGCGACTTTCAAATTGTTTTCTTATAACTATTTTTGTTTGACCTGTTAAAGAGTTAACATAGCCCAACTCGACCGATTTATATGTAAACGGTTCAATCTATATAAAAATAGAAATACAAATGCAAACGGTAAACAAAATAGCCAACATGTTCAAAAAGTTTCCTTCCATAATTGATACATGATCAACTTATACCAATTCAGAACCACCAATCCTCTTATGCTCTCTAATCTTTATTAATCAAATTAAAGCTTCAATCAAGCCCTAGTTATTTTCCCTAAAATTGAAACAAAATTATCAGCAAAATCATTAAAAAAAATAGAAACTGAAACTAAAAGCTATTAATTTTAAACAAAAGCAAAACATCAGATATTCAATCATACCAGAGTTTTTGTTCTTCTACAAATAGATTATAAAGATTGATTTAGGGTTTGAATCGGCACATTGGTGTTGAAAGAAAATTTGTGCTGGAAGTGTTTAGGCTCATTTTTACCTGTTTTGACCATTAACTTATTCAGCCATATTCAGACATGTTTACCTGAGTAATCTTAGGGTCCAAGTGCATGTCAATCTTTTCTATAACCATATTCTTCTTAACGCCGCTTAGCAAATAGAATATACGTCCTGTTGTGTTATACAAAAAAAAATTCTCAGATAACAAATATATGTGGTTCAATGGATTGTTTTAGTGTTTCAAGTTATTATATGGAACATAGCTACCAATGTGCATAAGCATAAAACTATGGCTACTATTAGGCCAGGCCTCTACAAATGAAAGAACAAACTATCATATATGAAAACTAATAAAGTCAAAGAATGTTATTCACTTTAATTTAATTCAAAGTGCTACTTATTATAACAACTTCAAACTAAAATGACTTTGAAAGCCAATGGTAAACATCCCATAATCTGAGAAGATTAATACATATCCAAGGCAAACATTGAACAAATTACCAACAAATCATAAGATTATGACAATTAACTTCAATTACCAAAACCATCAATCTAAACCCCCCAAACCCAATTATATATTTGCAAACTTTACCTATAAACAAATAATTAAATATAAACAGATGATTAATTATGGATACATAATCAATAAACAAATCAACAACATACCATCGATCCATGGATTTAAAAGCATAGGGTTTTGTGTTTCTAGTAAATACGGCATTTTTTTTAATGATTTCAATGAAGTGGGTTGTTTATGTTGATGGTTTTCTATTCCTTTTTGGTTTAATCAGGTAAAGGTTAAGGATCTCTTCATGGTGATATTGATGAATTTGGTTTTGTTGAAAGAAGTCGATTGTTTTGGTTTTACTCTTGTAAAATTTAACTTTAACCCCTGAACATTTTGTATTTTACTCCGCTTTTTTTAAGTTTAACTTTCTTATATTTTTGACACGTGTACTTTTTCACTTAATTTGCACAAGAAAACGAATTTTGTTAATTTTTTTCTAAATCAAGAAATATACTTAGGTTTTTTTGTTAAACATATTTAAAATAAATAAATCATAATTTATAAATATTACCAAATAAGGTATGATTTGATTTTTTTTTAAATGCAAAATTCCCCACTAGAGGTTTTGTTTTATTAGGTAAAAAAGATATGTATTTTAATCTTTAAACTTAAGATTTTTTAAATTTTGAGTAATGTCTAATGCGTAATATACCTTACAAAACAAATTTACATGATATTACTTTTTAAATGTGGCAAGTTACTATGAATTTAAAAATATAAACACTGAGGATCTATTTTTTTTTTTTTTTTTTTTTTGGAGGGTGACTTTCAATTTATTTGGTTTAGAAAGTCACACCTGCCATAGGCAGGCCCTCACCCAGACTATGTTGTCTTACCCAGACTGAGGATCTATTTATACATGCCAACCAATCACAAATTTGTTTATGAAAAAAAAAAAAAAAAAAAAAAAAAAAAAAAAAAAAAAAAGGATGCTGTTGCATCAAAGATTATACAAGAACTACAAGTTCGCAATTATAATTGTTTGTCATTATAACCCGTCACTTTGCGCAAGTATTTGTGTAGTATTAGTAACGTGTTTTTATAAAAAGAGTGAATGAAAGCCGTATAGTCATATACTCTCTAAATGTTTATCAACGCTAAATGTGTGGTTAACTGGTTATTCACTTTTGTACAAACCAGTACAAACCTAAGGCCCAATGGGTCTTGGCCTCTTCCAAAATCAAGTCAAAGCATTTAAATTGTCCAAAAAGTCAAAAACATCAACGACATGGTTCAAAGCTTCAAATGGTTTTCAAGGTTAAGAAACAGTCAACACTATAGCTAGGATCTTATTCATGTGCGTTGGTTAACACTTAAAACCTTTTGTACTATAAAGTTTTATGAGTACGTGTGTTGGTTTAAAAGCCTAAAGTTTGTCATATGACACAAACATTATGTATGAACCAATAAAAAAACCAGTTACACCAGTTTATTTTAAGAGTATGATTATTATAAAACTTTTAAATACAAAAGTCCCAGAAAATATACATTTAAGAACACTAATTAGCCTTTTTAATTTCGCCCTGTAAATGTGTAATCTTTCGTTCACATTCTTCATCCGGATCAGTGTAGTACTTAACATACAAATAGTTTTTAGAAACATCTACACTGCAACTTCTATAAAAGACCAATGTCACACAAAATCCTATTGTGTCACTGCCACCCGACTATCGAAACCTAGTTGTTGACACTTTGCATACCCCTATGGCTGCAACCATTGAGTCATCTTAATACAACCAACTTTTCTATGATGTAACTAAAGAAAACAAAAACATTTCTTTTATCTAGGGAGATTCTATCGAAAATAGCACAACATTTATGAATGCAAATATAGTAAAAACAAAAAGACATGATGACACAAGAACATCTAAATAACAAAAAGAATTTGCTCCAATATTCAAAACTACTCCAATATATTAAACCGAATTATGTTCTAATTTACCAATGGATCATCACAACCTCAACCCTAAACCAAAGAATAGCCAAAAATTAAGTTCTAGTAAATTTAACCATCCTTAAGCTAATTTTACCAAACCACCCTGTATCAAGGTTGACTTTACACTAAAGTCAAACCTACCATCATCTACTCCCTCTTGATAATCTCATGTTTAACAAAGAGTTTTTGTTCTCTTTCATTCTTAACATCCTTCTCTTTCTAGCAGCTGCACAATTTCTAGCCCTTAGATCATTATCTATTACCATGTATTTACCATGATCCAATGGTTGAGATTTAGACATGAAATCATAAGTCTCTCTCTGGACACGTGGCTCTATCTGATTGAACAAACCAAATCTACTACCACCTGTGTCAATGTTACTAGAGCATGACATTGTCATCACTTTGCCAGTGTTTGGATCTACCATATATTGTTGACGTTGTTGTTGTTGTTGTTGTTGTGTTTGAGGGGCAAACATGGAAATTCGTTGTTGATGATGATAACGTTGTTGAACATGTTGATCAAGATTCACTTTCATAGGATTATTCCATAACAGCATATCCTCCATGTTTTTTGTATAACTTATCTGCAATTCAATTAGAAATATACCTAATTAAATAAAGTTCATAAATAATCAAAGTAGGCTTAAAACTTAAACTTACAAAATAAAATACTCCGTAGCTAGTACCTTTTGTTTTTTCGCTTTTAATTCCAGATTTTGAGCTTGAAGTTCTTGCTTCTTCTGTACCATTGATGCAATATCCTGTTTCCATAAATTAAGAATTAATTAACCAATATTAGGAAGGAACTATTTCAAAGGAAAAGTCAATAAAAGTCAAAGTTATGAGATAACATACCCTTTTGAGTTTATCGTTTTCTTCTTGCATTCCATTTAATTTCACCTTCAAATCATCTACTAACTGTTACATAAATTAGGGCAAAACATTAATATTCAAAAATCAAGAAAAAGGTAAATCTTGAATAAAAAAACCAAAAAATAATTTCAATATTGATAGGACAAAATATAAAAAATAATTGATGACAATCCACAATCAACATGTCAAACTTCCAATCCAATACTCAATACCAAAATTCAATATTAAGTAAAGAAATCATATCAAAGCATCAAGAACATTAAGAAAAAAAAACAGAGACATAGTAGCATAAAATCAAGAATCATCAAAAACATCAAAATTAAACAAATCTAAAACATACCCAGATACCAAAATCACAATCCAAACAAAACCCATATTTGAAAATTTCACAAAACTCAAAAAATAATATTCATACCTTTCTCTTTAATATTTTCTTGAAAGATAAACAAGGCAACGGTTTGTTAGCCTTATCAAAACAGTCACTACCACCGTCACTATTCACAAAACACAAAGGAGTTGAAGGGCTTTTATCAGCATCAAGAACCACAGAGGATGACGTCACTTTCCGATTAACCAAAACAGATCTTTTCTTTTTAATACCCCAAGTGAAACTATATTGGCTTAATAATTCATATTTCTTTATTAAGTTTGGTAAACTTAGTAGAGTTTCAATAGCTTCGACTTCAACTTCTGAAGGAAGTAGTAAAGGGTTCCTTTTCATTATGAATAAGCAGAAAATAAGCAGTTTGATGATTGAAAGATGAGAGAGGGAGAGAGAGAGAGAATGAGATGAGATTGTTTGCTTGGAGAAGAGGAGGATAGAAAAATATGTTAAAAAAATAAAAGGAAAATATATATATGGAAGATGGAAGGAAGAGTGGTGGCTGATGCCACGTGTCCAGCTGGTAGAGATTGGGGGTATCTTATTAGGGTTTAGTAAAAAAATTTGTTATGTGTGTGCATGGTAAGTTTTGGGTGATTTTAGGAAAAGATTTTCGTATCGTTTACTTCTTTTTAAGTTTGGTTTTTTATTTATATCGTCATAGGAATAGGAGGAATGCTTCTGTTTTGGACTATGAGACTATGTTTGAGTAAATTATAAAAAAACACAAGACATACATAATATGTAACAAACTATCAATAGTAAAATATTTATCACCGTTTTATAATCATGGTGTAGCATACAATTCCGTCTTATAATCATTGTGTAGCATACAATTCGAGATATTTCAAAATTATATTATTCGTTTTAGCATTCAACCAATTAAAACACTTTTCTAAAATATAAAGATATTATATTTTACAAGTACTCTAGCAATATAGTACGGAGTATAACGGTTACGCTTTTATTAAAATTGTGGTTTTTTTTAAATTATTATTTAACAACTTTTAAACATATTAAGGGGGTTGTCAACACTTGTGGCATCACACTACCATCCCTCACTCTCAATCAATCCCCTTATGCCACATCATTCACCCATTTTTTTCATCCTTCACCTATTATTTTGTTGGCATCACTTGTGGCACCACACCACCATCCCTCACTTCATTTTTTTCATCCTCAAACGGTCAAAAAGTGAATCCAACGTTCGAAATTTTGTTCCTTCCCGTGCATGAAGACTTCCCGTGCGTGAAGCTCCCCGTGCGGTACCGTGGGCAAGGCGGCAGTGTTCCCGCACGATAACACGGTACCGTGGTGCCCTTACCGTGACCATTGCCAAGCCCCTAATAAGAGTTAATTTTGAAAGTGCCTTGATCCTTCAACGAGTTCACTTTTTTTACACATGGGCTACCATGCAATTGGACTACTCATGACACGTTTCCTGTTTTCTCTTTATTATGTCTTATTATAAATAACCACCAACCTCCGGCCACCACCACCAACTTACTACGACCACCGCCAAAATGCAACCTCATATCAAGATTTGACCCAAAAAAATGTTGTTATCCACAAATTAAACATGATAGAGTGTTTGTAAATGCTTTCCAAACAAATCCTCTCAATCGATTGATAAAAACAATTACTAAAACTCAAATACTTAATTTCTTGATATAAACCCTAGATCCAAAACCAATTTCTTGAACACTCTTTGATAAGAAAAGCTTATGTTCCCGTTTTCTTTAGACATGACACCTTATGTGTTGTCATCAATTGTAACAAAACGATTTGAGAACATAATATTTGCATCTGAAGGTTATGAATCAGAAATTTCCACAAATTTTTAGGCGCATATTCATTCATGTATGCTTGAATCTGGTCATTATATCACGTATTTGTGTCTTAATGAGCAATACTACAAGTGTGATGATGCTTTGGTCAAGAGTAGTGGATGATGAAGTGGTTAAAGCATCACATATTTCCTTACTAGTCAAGTAGGACTACTACCCGGACAGGGGTTGTCAACCTAATAGATCTATTCACAACATTCGCACTTACTCACGTAAATTACGGTTCATGATTTTGGGTTGGGCATTAGTCACGTAAATTACAGTTCATGATTTTGGGCGGGGCCTTAGTGGAATGATGGGTAACTTAGGCAATACATAAATATTTATAGTGCATGTGACCATAAAAATAATTGAGCATATATTCTCAAACCATAGTAATTCAAAACAAGTAAAGTAGGGGCTATGAAACTCACCTTAGCGAGTTATAGCAACGAGAGTTAGTAAAACAAGCTTGTAGTAAACGGTGTGACCTAACCGTGACCTGAATCAATAAGACGCCTAAGATCACAATGATATGATCTATATGTATATGAGTTTTGAGAAGTTATATCACCCATATAGACTTGTGTTACGGTTTTATAAGTTTTACAAGTGAAAATCACTTAAGAAGGAGAGTAAACTAAGTATTTAGTTTTACGTTTTCAAAATAAGTTACTGTTAGAAAGTTTTCCTCGACTTCAAACGGGTGTAAGTCACTCAATTCTTAAGGGATTTTGGTCATTCAAAGCCTAGAACGTAGTTTTATGTGTTAACTTTCAAGAAAACATGGCCTTACTTCTTCGTTTCTTAAGGGATTTCAACGGAACGAATTCTCAGACTTAGGTCTATGTCTTACCTTTCTAACCACTACAATTACACTCATATGTTCCAAGTGTAAGTCCTCTAAAAGTCTGTTATAAGTCGCAGGTTCAAACATCTAGTGATGTTTGACACATGTTTTAGCGCATTTATTTTAAAATACCAAAAAACTCCATTGACCATGAAATTTACGTAGAAATCTTCCTAAGACATAGAGGTACCTTGTGGTTAAAAGAAATTTACCAAAAGAGTTCATTATCATAGTTAAAACTCATTCATAAGGTGACCCATTTTATGGACACATTTGGTATATTTTGAAACAAAGTTTAAATTGATTTTTAACACAACAAATCTATAAAGCTGATATGAAAACAATGCATAATATGCTAAATAATAGTAAATGGGTTTCATGAAGTACTTACATGAATTTGTGGAGTGTATGAGGGTCGAGAAGTGCACTAGTATCAATCCGAAAGCTTAGAAAACCCTAGAAATGCAACCCAAAACCCTTGTTATTCTTAATAACCCATGAACCTTGATATTTTTTTCCTTAAAGCCATCTAAGAATTGAAAGAAAAAGAAGTTTTTTTTTTTTTTTTTTTTTTTTTTTTTTTTGTAAAATGAGGGGAGAATGGTCCTATTTATAGTGAAAAAGTTGAGTGCAAGAAATGAATATGGGGAAGAACAACAACATGCATAAGACATGAGGAGATGATGAGGGTGGTATGTGAAGTGATAACAAGCAAAAGGAGGGTTTGTCTTGGATGAAAACGTGGGTGATGTAAGTATTTGAGTTAAATATATATTTAGTAAATAAGATAAAGGTGTTAGTTTGTAGTAAAAGGGGAGGGGGTATAAGGGGCCGGTTTTTAGGTAAATAAAATGGGAGGGAAAAGACTAAATTTTAAAAATGTATAAGTGTTTAAATGTGTAAGTAAGGGAGGTGAATGGTGTTGGGTTTTTTGTGCATGCTTGCATGTAAAATGATATGAGTAAGAAAGAAATGTATAGTTAACGAGTTTAAATGCATATGATCACTAAAAATGGTTATGAGAATGTTAAATGAGCTTGCTTAGTGTAGACTAAATCTTAGTCTAGTGTGGTAGTTCATGACGTAAAACATCTAAGTATGAGCTTGCTTAGTGTAGACTAAATCTTAGTCTAATGTGGTAGTTATCGTTATGTGCGGGATAACCTAACGATTATGAGTAAAGTTTAACATGTGCTTGTTTTTAATGAAACGTTCTAGTTTATGGATAAATGTTGACCTGAAATTGTCGGTTGTCACAATATATTTTGTTTTCTTAGAAAAAAAAATTTAAGGGGTACAAACTCTATGAGTATTTATTGAATTTATGGAGTTATTAAAAACATACAAACTTATAATTTTACTTAAGTCAATATAATTTATTTAAAACTAGACGAATATACAAGGAAAATGACGGTGTATAGCGGCAAATAATTATACTTGCGAAATCGTGATTCTCGTTTGACCTTTGATGCAAAACTTACGAGTTCAATTTGTAGTTATTCCGAGAAAACGTTCATGAGTTAGAAACAAAAAATGAGAAAAGTTTAAGGATTAAACAATATTTAAAATATTAATTTAGTTATAAATGATGTTACAATATGATATAATAGTCCACTAACATTATTTGCCATTTAAAATCATTTAAGTTTAGAGGATATTATAGGTAATCAACAATGCAAAAATTTTGAGCATTTTAAATTTAAAGAATACATATGCATGCATTATAAGTAGTAGAGATTTAACAACTAAAATTTTATAAATTACCCCATTATTTTTTAAGTTTTTTTCTTTACAAAATTGACACATCAATGTTTGGGTCGTTTTTGTTGATAAGCGAAATTTTGATACATGTTGACCAAATTATTGAATTTTAACTTGTTAATTGACCGATAGAAGAGCCCAATTTTGTAAATTAACTATTGTATTGATCAATTGAAATATCCATATACATAAAAATTCATTTTCCCTTATTATATAAGAATTGAAATAAGTTTACTTTAGGGTATATGGAATGTAACCTAATTATACAAGGTGGCAACCCTTATTTGTGAGAACTCTTGGTAATTTCTCTTTTCAAGAAAAATCATTGTTAGCGGAGAAAATCTTTCATGCTAAACTTGTGCACATGTGTGCGTTGCGTTTACAATTCTCGTTGTAAAAGCAATTAACCGCTCCCATGCTAATGTGTGTAGGTTTATTCGGACGTGGCAAGTGATGTCCTCAAAACACCTTACACAAGTGAAGAAACATACTAGCCTAGCATTGTGTTTGATCTCAAGACCAAACTCGGCCTAAAAGTAAGTATGGGTTAAGGTCTGACTGCTGGATAATAAATGTTAGAGTAAGTGTGCAATTAATGAGTTACCTAAAGCCAAATGAGGTTGGTGTACTTATACCACCTCATTTACTGTACTTTGTACCTGGCAACATAGGAAATGATGAGTCGAGTTATCCCTAGCCTAGGTGCCACATGGCATGTCCACGAAGGGGGACAAAATCCTGCAATATCCGGGTGTGACGGCTCACGGTGGGGCAAGGACCGTTGGATAAAAAAGGTTTTGAGTAAAAGACTGCTTACCTTTGACATGTAGCTCTTGTCGCGTCATTTAGTCACTTCAAGCTATTTAACATAGTTGGCTTCCTAACACATGTCATTCAGACATATGCGATCCAGCTGCCTTCAAGACACGTGTCACCCGGACACATACGTCATCACCCGCCAAGCAAACTCGCAACCTTTCTTCGTCCGAAGTCCAGAACCCACCCCCATGGTGTTCCCCATACTCCTATCCTATGAGTGAAGATCGTAAATAATTTTGAAAAAACAAATGATGTACGGAACTTTTTAGAAATGGAGAGAAATCAAGTGTTGAGTTGACTTAACTGTCTTTGGACTTGGTCAATACGGTTGTTGATGCAATATGATTTATTGGTGTATAAACACAAATACATGATTACAAGTCATATTTAATTGACACTTGGTACCAATAGACAACACATACTTGATAAATAGATAATCAGAGACATATTTTGCAAAGCCTCATCCCTTGTACACCAAAAAGGATTTGTTAATTTCGTAGAAATTTGTCTTTGACAATCGATAAAGTGTTTGAGATGCCATAATTCGCATACAACATTTTATCATGTTGGTAAATGGTAAATGTAAAATCGACCTTAATGTTTACATTGATCTTGTCAATAACAATTTTATGATTATAGAGAGCTTCATTTGTCATGATTACAACTATAAGTTTCAAATAAATGCAAGGTAAAGTTTTTTATGTAGGCGTGACGAAACATTTTTAGGGCCCATTTGGTTTTTCACTACTACACAAAAGGTCAAAGAGATCTCTAAATAGAGACCGGTTACAGAAAACCCCGGTCTTTTAAACAAAAATTACATAAGGATTCAAAATGTTAAATACAAAAGACTGGTGAATTCCCTATACCCGGTTTCTATTTACCAAAATTTTAAGCGGGTTTTTTTCCCCACTTTTATCACTTTTACTAATTTGATTTCACAGTCTCCAAAATTTGAAATCACGTATTTTTATATTTTGATAAAAATAAAATATGGAAAACACTCAATCCAAACTTTATCTACGCATTTTTCTTTCTTCTCCAAACACACACTTCAAAATTTTAGGGATCTTGATCCAAATCCAATCGATTTCTCTTAAAGTCAGGTAATTTAATATGTTTTATTTATCGATTTATATTATGTTATAGTTATATTCTTGAATCTTTGCATGTTCCTTGTTAAAAATCCGGAAATGGGGATCTTGATCCTAATATGAAATTGGGGTTTTTGGCCCAAAGCAAAAATTAAGGATTTTGTTAATTTGATAATCAAATATGAATTATGATTCTATATGGGTGATTGTGATTTGGTTGTCATCTTTAATTTCGTATTCTATTTGTGTATATGAATATACGGAGTATGTTATTTTGATATAACCACAATTAGCTTTGATTGAATTTTGATAAGCATTGCTAAACTCATAATATCCCCAAACATAGAGGATTCACATTAATATACATGGCATTGTTGAGGAGAATTATTGTGCTATAATATACGTCCCTTGTTACCACAACTTGTATGGACACTTTTCTTCAAATATTTTAAGGTGTAGTTTCAGTTGAGTTTCTCTAGCATTAAGTATTTTCGACATCTATTTTATCTAATAAAACAGAGTTTTGTACAACCCTCTTAAGCGACCTTTTGTACAATCCTCTCAAGCCAACTAATTAATTTTTTCTATAAATAACTCTTCACCTCAAGCTGACACGTGGCATTTAAAAAAGTGGACTTTGAAGACTACAACAAATAAACACTAATTGAGGAATTTAATAAAGAAGTCACAAAAAAATCGGTACCCTCTTTATTCACGAACCATATCCCTTATACAATTACCCATCTTCAAAATCGCATGTTTCAATTCGGCAATTTATGCTGAAACATTTAATAAATCATCAAAATCAAAGGATATCACTTTCAAACCTTATTTTGTTAACCATTTATACCACAATACAATACCCATCTTCGTTAAGTAATGCCGGTTTCAAAAAAAAATTGTTTCAAATCCTGCTTTCATGTGTACCGATAGTATGGCCAATTCAAAAATACCACACATTAGTTTTGTTTACATCCTCTCCTAAACCGATTCAAAAACACATACACTACCCTTAGCATATCATCCTGTGACTTCGATATAGACATGGAAACCACGAACAATTGGTCTTCAAATCCCACCGATTATATGACGTCAAAACAATAAATTATGTAAGTTTTAATTGTATCAATATCCTCCGTTGTTGTTATGATGTTGTATGATTACAATCGAATTTTGTTTAATAATTTTGGTATTAGTTGGTTTTTTAAATATGGTTGGATTTTGATACTTTTGATTCACTTTTTATGATGTCTACGAAACATTTTATATGAAGGCCTTATAGAAGATGTTCGATGAAATGTTTAAGAGAAAGGAAAATGCGGGATGTAATCATATATGCGCTGATTTAGTAATTTAATCCTTTAAGCATTGTCTTAATATTTTAATCATTTCCGGCTTAGTTACGTGTTACTGTTATTCATCACATGTACACTTTTTGGTGATGAAGGGTATTGAGAATAAATTTGTTTGTTGTTTGGCATTTTGTTTGTGTTTGTTATAAAATGGATCAAAAAATCATGATGGTTGTATGATCAGGTGATGGAGGGTATTGAGAATATGACTGGAGAAGTTACAATAGTTATGGATTTCACATGGTGGATAATTCTGGTCAATGGTAACGGGTTGTTAAACATGAATTCGTTATATGTGGTTTATGTGTACTATCACAAAAGTGACTTGGTTTTCAAATTTTTATCATCCTCATGCTCTCCAAGAGTTTGCAGGTCAGAGTTTGGTGGACTTTGTCAAGTGTTTAGATGTTATATCTCCTTTATATTGATACCAAAACCATGAGGATATTTGATCTTTAACAACTAAATTGTTCAGGAACAATAGAAATGCGAGCCCTAAAATTTACATTTTTGCCTTCCCAAAAAAAATAAAATAAATAATTATAGGTAATAATTTTTGCACCATATCAGATTTCTTAACATTTTTAATTTAACACGAAGCTTGAAGATTGTTTCTCACAACTATTAGAATATAACAAACTTAAGATGATTTATGATCACAGTTATGTTTCTTAGTTAGGATGATTTATGAGTTTCTATCAGATTTTTGAGTTTTTTGTATTCTCACTCTAAGTGGTAATGGTAATTAAATAAGACACACCCTGCACTTTTGTTATAGATTTAAATGTTAATTTTTATAAGAGATAAAAAGAGTTATGTTTCTTAGGATGATTTATAGAGCATTATTCCACTACGAACAAAGAATCTTGTATAAGAAGTTGTTTATTTTAAGAGATAAGACTATTGAAATTTGTCAATCCATCATTATCATTTTGCCATCTGCATTACATGGCTCAAAAATCATAAATTTGTTTGTTGTTTGGCATTTTGTTTCTGTTTGTTATAAAATGGATCAAACGATTGGACAGTTCACTAAACCAATGATGGTTGTATGATCAGGTGGGGAATATGATTGGCCAATTAACTAAACCAAGATCAGACTCTTTTGAGGCAAAAGATGGAGACATGTGAGTCAGCTACGAAAGCATCTGTCAAGTGAAGGGAGATCATGAGTGAAGCATCTTGTGAGGTTAGTCAATTTGGGACATAAAGGTTGTGGAAAACTTACGTATGATTGTTTTGCTATATTGTTTTGTTGTTCTTTGTTGTTATAGGAAATGGAATGAATCGGGATGAGTGGGTTGGTTCAAAACAATACGAACAATGGTCATCAACGTGCTTCTTCTCAAACCCGTAACACTTTTTTATTACCAATTAAATTCCATCTGTACATTGAGATATTATGTTTTGTTCTAAGATGTGTGTATCTGTAGATGGAGACTTGCATTAGTCGCAAAATGTACCAAGGAAAGCACAAAATGGCAATCAGTAGGTGAAACATAGAATCTTATACTTTCGGTTTATGAATAAGCATGACTACAATGCTCCATTTCAGATATTTTATAACCACTTTTGATAGTGCAAGTTTTGTTTTCTTTTTTCTTTTTCTTCTATAAGTCATGATTTTTGTTGCTTTCCAAACCACACAGTTGAGTATAATAGCTGAATTAACTAATTCAATTCCCTTCTGACTTTTTATAATCCTAAATTTATCGAATTTGGCTATGATTGTGTGTTTTATCTTTGTTATTTAATATTAGCTTTATTTGATTCTGTTTTTAATAGAGTGCTTCGTCTGGTGATGCTAATGTTGTTGTGTATCAATTAATTAAAGATCATCAAGTACTCATGTGACATTATGTAGTGTGTGTATGTGTGTGTTTTTAACTTTTAGTTGTGCTCTATATTTGAAACAGATGAAATCACATGGTCTATATAAGTGTCTTTGTCTTCATTATTTGAAACAGATAAATTTTATGTGTGTGTTTCATATATGTTTTGTTTGTGATTGTAGGAAAAGGCGGCTAGACTACCTCCAATTGAAAAGTTCAAGACGATCCTTAACTTATGGAATTCACAGCGTTCTTTCTACATCTTTTCAGGTTCATTGTAGTTTTTGTTCTCAATCACCAAGTGTTTTGGATTAAATACTTTTATAGCTCATGATGTTTTACATGTACATATCTATGATACAGAACTTATGGTTTTTAAATGAAGTTAGAGTTAGTGACTTACCATAAGTATATATAGTCATTTCAATGATAAATGGATTTTGCCCAGTTACGGGCAACTAAAGGGGTTTGTTAAGAAACAGTCTTCTTTTAAGAAAATCAGAGGTGATTTATGAGGTTGTAGGCAACATTTTTGTGCTCTTGCTCGTTGGCTTTTTCCAGGTAAAAAGAATTGACCACCGATCACTGTCGCTGAAGAACTCATGAAGCTCTGTCAGCTAATCTAAGATCTTATTTTCTCAGTTTCAATAAAGTTCTCTTGCTGCTTAAATGTTGTTGAACTGAGGGTAAAGGTAGCAATTTCGACCCATTTTATTGTGAATGGGTTATGTATATACGTATTGTGATCGTCTTACCGACCGATGATCTAAATATTGTTTGATTGCTTCCGCTGTATTGATTTGAGTATTTATCAAATTGCTCCAATACCTTGAAAAAACCTACAGGATGTTGTTTGTGATGGGAAAAAAAGATTTATGATAGGCAAACAAATGTGCATGTATATGGGTCTGTAAATGCAGTAAGGGTAGATTAGTATGTATTGATAAATTGTTGGTATCAAGGCTAATGAATTTGATTTTCCATCATGTTCCTATATGCTCAGTTTTTACTTTTATTATTTGTTTCGATATTATGATAGTTTTGATGCTAGATTGATGTGAATTATTATGCCCTTTGTTACTTCATGTGAGGGAATATGCACGACAAGTTACCTTGAACTTTAAAGCCCTTTATTAAAAGAACATTATGATGAGTTATGCTATTTTTGTTTATATTGGATTTTACTGATATATAATATGGGTCTATACACTATTAGTAGCATTGCTTCCTACAAATTTACTTCATTAAAAGTGGTAATCACAGGATTTAAATGTCGGATATGTATAACATGGTATTGATTAAAGATGCTTTGGTTATTTGTGAGGAAGACGGAAACCTCTTGAATAACTCAACCAACGTGGTCTGCAAAGAATTGCTACAAAATTTGGGATCACAACTAGATGTATCCGTATCTCATGTTAGTTGAAAACATAGATTGAAGATGGTTATTTTTCTTTTCGGTTATCCAACTATTGTTTTTGATATACGTATGTTTCGTTATTACATACTATATACTTTAAGTTTGCTTATCCAAATGTGGCTCTTCCAAACCTCTAACTTTATAATACGCAATGGTTCATTATTTTTTAATGTTTCTTTAAAATACCCGTGAATTTCACGGGTCTTTTAGCTAGTGTTTATATATTATCTCAAGTTTAGGAGTTGTTGTATGTTATATCTTGAAATTCCTATCTAAAAGGGGCTTTTGGATCTACTTTGCAATTTAAGTTTTGATAATCAGTATCAAGTATTTCTGTGTTTGTGTTAACTAAAGCCTGCCTCTCATTTTTCGATTACGTGCGATAAAGATAAGTTATGTTTCGATATTTAGCCAATGAGCTTTTATAACAGAACTAATGATCGAGTAACTTTACGATTATCAACTCCTTCAAAGTCCAAACAACCCAAAGTGTTTTTTTATTGAATGAGAAGACTTAGAATGTTTCTCTAGTTTACTATTAATTCACTCTTGAAATTATACTCTCATGTCTCATGAAGGACAAGTAGATCAATTTGATATGGATTAGTTGTTGAGTATTATATTTTAAGCTACTAAAGTTTTAGAATAATGGTTAATTCTCATGCTTTATTTTGCTTATGGTGATAACTTCGCAATGTAGATGTTGTCATTATTGACGCTCTTAACAGGGTCTTAAATTTTGTTTCATAATGGTTTTCTATCTTTATTTTTATTTTAACCTTTTTACCTTTTTTTTCTTGGTCTTGTGATTTTACATATACAGGATATTCATGCTTCTTCTCAGGAGAATGGAAATATTGATTGGGGTACTCATGATGGACTTGAAACCCAGAACATAGCCATGACATCTTGTGCGGATATCATTTTTCCAGGTTGATGATTTTTTTTTTTTTTTTTTTTTTTTTTTTTTTGAATAAGGTTGATGATTGATTTATCTAATTCTTACTAATGTTTTATGCTGATACGAGTAATATGTAGTAATCATTGTTCTTGAATAATGACTAAGTCAGTTATTTTTAGAAGGAACATATGGTGCTACCTTCAGTTCTCGACCTTCTAATGTGATCTACCTTCCTAGCTCCTATAGCACCTGTCAACTATTAAATTACTGTTGATTCTAGTCGTAGGGGCTTTTTGGGATTGGTTGTACAGGTTGTATGGGATTGCTTATTTAGGAAATTGTTGTTTATCAGTTAGATGTGACGAATTTGACATGTTTATCTATTAATGATTATTTTGGCCTGATGGACTTGATTATTACAGTACTAGAAATACATGATCAACAAGGCCTGTGGGATTGCTTATAGAGTCAACAACTTATTGGGGTTGTATGGGATTTCTTATTGAATCAACTACTTATAGGGGATTATTGTGAATGCTTATTGAATTAAATACTTATAGGGGTTGTTTCGGATTGCTTATTGAGTATGCTAATAAGGGTTGCTATTGTTACTAAAACCATTTATAAAAAGGTAAATAGTTCTAATAAGCAATCCAAAACAATCCCTATAAGTAGCTTAAATAAGCAATTTCAGAGAGTTCTATTCTTCTTATAAGTAGTCTCAATAAGCAATCTTAAACAATCCATATAAACCGCAGTTATAGGGGTTGTTTAAGAAGGGTATGTACATGATGCTTAATGGTTGCTCTCATGAAAAGAATTTGCAGCTATTTGTGGGCACATCCTTCTTATGTAATTTTTATTTAGTAATCATATGACACTCCATTTTCTTTTCCTAGTCCTGTACTAACTTATTTCACAGGTTGATTGGAAAGAAAAGTCACTTAATAACTTTAGTGACCTTAAAGAAATAGTCAAGTGTGTTGCCTTGTTAAAAGTCGACAGCAAACGACAAGGTTATGTATGGATCTTTTATTTATATAATTTGATTTGGACCAGATTGTTGGTATTTTAGCTATAGAAATAAAGTATTATTGTTGATATTCAGGACAAGAGTGAAAGTCTTATCGGGCTTTGTGAAGCCGATTAATCCTCCTAACATTCAGAAGAAATCTTATGCATATAAACTGCCTCATGCAATGGCTTCATCCGTAAAAGAGGCATAGGTGCGTCACGATACATTTTATTTCTAGATTTTGTGGAACTTAGCATTATGACTTTTTAGTTAACTCTTATGATATGTTGTCGAGTGGCTGTTTCGATCCATTTTTTAGACGGTTATGTTATATCTCCAACGGGTCAAGCTAGTAAAAGATAGCTTATATGAAAACATACTGTATAAAAAGAATGCGTTTACTGAATAAGTATCCTAGATCATCTCATTTTTAATTCAATTTCATGTAAAAACTTAACATATCTGTATTCATTTCTGCAGATCATCTGTAATTAAAGAAGAAGAAAACACATGGAAACTTAACGAAAGGAAGGATGTAGATCGTGAAAGCATAAGAGGTAATTGTTAGATTAGATTTTTATGCACAATAAGTTGTAAATAAGTGATTTCTGTGACACAAATCATGTAAGGATCATAGCTTAGAGTTGTAAATGACGTTTTGTTTTAGCACAGTTTGATATCATTAATGCTAAAGTTATATTGTATTAGCTCCAACTATAACTTTGTGCTTTAATTATTCTGAAAAAGTGGAAATTTTGTGAAATTTATTAAACCTTTATCTTTATAAAATAATTCTCACAAAGACCGGTTATAAGATTCAAAAACGAGTTTGTTTGCTCTATAGTAAAAACCGGTTCAGACAAGAAAACAAGTCTCGATGCTCCTATTAGAAACCGGTTGTAGAACCGGTTTCAGTGACTCTTGGTCATAGAGATACCCCCTCACAGAGACTGGTTCCAAAACCGGTCTTTATGAGCCATTCTAACCAGTCTCCATGATCTTTTTTGTAGTAGTGTTTGGGTTTATGATGGGTTTAGGATTATAAACCAATAAATAATTTTTTGGTTGATTTTTTATAAGTTGTTTATGATGGTAATGTAAATATAATGGGATGGAGAAAAGTAGAGGGGTGGAGGGGTTTTATAACATATGTGGGGCCACATACTTTTTTTAACCTCACATCTATTTTTTTATCATCCTCTTATTATTAATAAATATATCTTCTAATTTATATTTTAATGAGTCATTCAGACCCGTGCGTTGCACACGGGCTTTATCTAATTGGTCATAGTGTAATGTATGGAGTCATTTAGACCCGTACGATGCACACGGCTTAATCTAAATCTTTAGAGTATATTGTTCAACACTAATTTTTGTCATTACATGGGTTGTATATAAGTGTTCATAGCGTAATCTTTGCCACTTATATTTGTCATTATATATCTAAGTTGTGATGGTATTACATGTTTTCTAAGTATGACACACATTTAAAATAGTTTACTGACATTAAAAGAGTATATGTAAAGAGACTTTTTTCAAGATGCTACAATTAAAAAAGTCTCTTCACATGTAATTTTTTAATATGTATAAGTTACATACTAAATGTCAAGGGGAGGTTAAACGCATACGATTCTTTCAAAATAAATTTAACCCTTATATAAAATCGTAACAAAGTGGATATTCTCTATATTTTGAGATGCTGGCTAGTCCAGAAGCAAACGGCTTTTGGTAAAGACTAATCAAATCCGTTGACAGCTGCTGGTTTGCTCAAAATCACACGGTTATCAGGTGTGCCACAGTTCTTACACCTGGCTACTCCAGAAGTGATAGCTTTTGGTAAAGAGATTTTCAAATCCATCAGGTTTTTCTCAAAAGATTGCTAGGGACTAGCAATGTTTTAGTGTGGGGGATTGATGAGTGTGTAAATACTCATCATTTTTACCTTTTCTGAGCTGCCAAAACATCTAAAAACACTCAATATTACATCAAAATAGTGAAAATATCCCAGGAAAGTGTTTTACATGTTTCAAATGCAAAAATATCAAAACAGATGAAAAACGCACAAAGTTTGCAAAATTAGCAGTTTCAGTCCCCCAACTTTCAAAAGTTGTCAAATCTAGTCCCTGGTTATTCTAAAAACTTGAAAAAATCACCAAAGGTCCTTTTAAATCAAAAAGTGACATAATTAGTCCTTTGGTGAAAAGTTTCACAAAATGTCTAGCTTAGTCCCTGAACTTTGAAAATTGTCAAAAATGGTCCCTGGGATATTAAAAACTTTGAGAAAAACAAATTTTGTCCTTGCACTAACCTTTTATGGCAGGATTGGTCCTTGGTGGAAAATTTTGGTGAAATTACATGTTTGGTCCCTGAAGTTTGGAAGTTTGGCAGTTTTAGTCCCTGGTGCATTTAATATGGAAAAGTCAAATTTGGACCATACACTATTCATACTTTGGCATAATAGACCCTTGGAAACAATTTGGAAAAATGCCAAATCTCACCCTCCAACTTTACCAAAATTGCAAAAATGGTCCTTGTTAAACCTAAAACCAAACCGGACCCTAAACTAATACTACTCCAACCTAAACCCAATCCAATCCACACCACAAGCCCAACCCCTCCTTTTCACTTGGGCCCAAAATACACTTCAACCCACCAAATACCCAAAATAATAACACCGTTTGACCCCCTTGGTCAAACCGGTCAAACTCCACCCCCTTTCTCCTTCCCTCCCCCACATCCCAACTTGTCTGCAACTCAGTCACATCACCACCACCCTCTCCCACTTGTTCCACCGCCCAAACCAACCCACTATACCTAACTAAGCCACCCACAATAAATGCTACCCCCTAGTCTGATAACCAGAAGCAATTTGCAAAAATGAGTTTCCCGCCAAAACACGTGGAGCTTGATTAGGGTGTTGCAGTGATCCAATGGCTGAATTTAAAAGTGGGAAATGATCAGAGAGAGCAAAGAAACCCTAGAAGATGGCTATAAAAGGCAGAGGAGTGCAAGGAAGACGTGTGTAGTTTTTATTAGGAAAATTAGTGTCGAATTAAATAGATTTTCAAATTCAGTTGTACTTTTTCTAATTCAAGCATTGTAATAGTAATCTCAGTGTATTTTTAATCTTTTTAAGTTATGAAATCTCAAGGTTTAGTTCTGTTTTGTGATTTTGCAATTTACTCTACTTTTTGAATTCCTTAACAACATTAGTGATCAAATGTACCAAGATTAATGGACTGAATTAGGCTCATTTAGGATCCCTTAAGCTTATTTAAGCTTTAGAGGCTCTAAAACTCAATATAACTAGAAAAACATCAAAAATAAAAAAAAGTCAAATAAAGTCAACTGTGGTGTTTAGCTTTTGTTTTCAGGTTTGGAGAAGCAGTGAAGAGCAAGCTTGGAGTTGAAGTTTGCCTATCTAAAGATAGGCTTCATAAGAAAATCCCTTGTTCAAGCTAGGGGTGTCTTGTAAGCCTTTGCTCATTTGAAATTTCCTCTAAAATCTTAGTTATTTATAGTTTTTGATTGCTTGTTTGCTTATTGCTAATCTGTGTTTTTTATGCTTATTCAGTGTTGTTTGAGTAGTTTATAGTTTAAGATAGCTAAATTGTTCATTAGAATTACTAGTTAACTTAAGTCATAGTTGTAACAGTCATACTAGTTCAAGTGGTATTCTTGTGAGTTAATGGTTACCATCTGTTTCTAAACACTCAATTAAGCTTAATATTTCATAAGAAGTTGAATTTGAACAAACTCATAAGCTGTTATACCCTTTTAGCTTCTAAAAATCAAAACAGTCAAGCATAAGGGTATGTTTGGATCAATGGATTCTTGAGTATTGTGATCTTCCATTGTGGTTATTTTTGGTTCATACAAGTTGCTTAGGGTAATATTTTTTGGGTAAAGGGGAGTAATCCTGCACCCTGGTAAAATTCATTATCCAAAAACGTTGAAGTACAAAATGACGAGGATGATTTCCCTCGCCCCCAGTCCCTTAGGACACTTACAAGACACGTATCTAAGAATGACAAACCATTCTTAAAACTAACATGCACAACATGTGCAACAGACCAAACAAACATGCTAAACAAAGCAACAAATATAAGAATGACAAACCATTCTTATAACTGACAATGAAATGAAACTACCAATAATGACAAAAGTAAATAAGATATTACAATACTACTCAAGAAACACTTGAGTCTTCAAAGTCATTATGGCGCTCCATCTTAACTTCCATGAAGATTCCACGTAGAAACAACCATGCGATCTTCAACCAATAATGTGTTGTAGTGAAACACGAACCACCACAAACACAACATCCAATATTCCAATATATAACAGCCCCACAACAAGACCAAAATATAATGGAAAATACGTCCAATGGGAATTAAGTACAGAATCATGCAGACCATGCATACCATTACCCAATCCCAACCTGCAAGGATGTTTGTAGCAGCAACAAATACCACAAACAAAGCCAACACAAGCCCCATCCACCAAGTCGGAACATAAACATAAGATATACTAACCAAACTTGTGAAATCAATGGACTTGTACATACAATAGGGTTATACCCTAACCTCCAAAATAATTTAGCTTAGATATAGTCTATAACTTAATCTATAATCAGTAGGAGTCAGTAGAAACTCAAATAAGTCAAATCTTGTGTTTTCCTTAAAAAGTCAAATTGCACCTTTCAGATTTTTGCAAAAGTTACAAGAATTTTTGTGATTTATGTGTTTGGATTGAGGATTTGAAATTTGTTGGAGTTAAACTTTACCACCTCAACTTCATTTTCCCAGGGTTGCTTAAATTTTGTGAATTTTCTTTGTGGACTAAATTTCCCTTGGAAGTGGACTGCAGGGCAAGCCATTGCCCTGTGCACACAGACCCATCTCACTCAGCCCACTTTGGTGGCTGTTGTAGCCCAAACCAGTGGGTCCCACAACCCACAGTTAGCTTTAGACAACCCCCTCCTACCAGGGATCAAGCATTGACCCTTGGTTTGACCTAGGATCAAGTGGACCCCACCTGGAATCCATCCCTAAGTCTGTCCCAACTCTGTGTTGAAATTCAGATTGCACAAGTGCTTATTTTGATCTTATCAGCTTATTTGAGACCATTGCTTGTTGTTTCTGGCTTATCTTAGTTTGTTTAGCTTATTTGTATCAAGTTTTGACATTGTGGACCCCACCTACACTCATTTGACCTAATTTGTCCATACAGTCAACATAAGTCAGCTGTTTTGGTTTAGGGGGTGCATACAGCTTATTTATAAGCTATTTCAAAAGTGTTTTCACAAAATTTTGCTATTTTCAGTAGTAAAGTAAGTTTGTAAAAGAAAATCCAAGAAAAACCAATTTATTTTTAAGTGATAGTTTCTATTTAATTTAATTTAAATTTTATTTTTCATTTTTATATTTTTATTAAGTACTTAGTATTTTTATATTTTTATTAATTACCTTATATAGTAAAGTAATTTTAGTAAATTTTTCAGATTTTTATTCTGCCATTTAGTATTTATTAGATTTAAGATTAATTTTCTTAATTATTAATTAATATTAAGTTTTAAATAGCATATTTAGTTTTTATAAAGCATAACCTAGTTTTTATATTTTTTATAGCTCTTATATAATATATTAGACTTTTAAAAAATATAATTTTAATTTCTACTGTTCATTTTCCATTTTTCTTATTTTAATTGTTTAAATTAGATTTAAAGTAATTAAAAGGTAAATAATTAGTAGAATAACCTTAAACATAATTTTTAGAAGTTTTTATAATTTTGTAGGATTCCTGTGATGGTTAAGTAATTTTATAAATTTTATCATAATTTTCTAAGTTAATTTAGTATTAATATTAATTTAAATTAGTTATATTAGTTTAATTAAGTTAAATAGTTTTTAATTAATAAAAAACCCATAAAAAGACAAAAATATTTATTTTTATTTTTTATACTTTCTTCAAGTTCTAATTTAAGTTTTGAAATTATTTTTTCAAGTTTTTAGTTTAATTTGTAATATTTATAATTATTAGTTAATTTAAATTAGATTTAAATTAGATTTTAATTCGTTTTATTAATTAAATAATATTTAAATATTAAAATAATCAATTTTATAAATTCATTTTCATTTTCAAATTTCTTTTTAATTTTAAGTTTTCAAAAGTTTCAAAAGCACCCCCTGTAGTTTGTTAATTTCCAAAACTCACTTTTCCAGTCTGATTGCGTGAATCTTAATTGTGAATTTGTGCATATTCTTGTATATCTGATTTTTGTGAATATTATATCTGTGTACAAAAACCAAAATAACAGTAGCAAAATCAACTCCATATTATCTGGGCTACTGTCCTCAGTGCCACTCACTTATAAACGATTTCAAACGACACCATTTCAATCTCGCTGGGACTTTAACGACCCGGGGACAGACTATACCATCCACGGAGTATTGGGATAAGCTGTTTTTGACTAGTTGACCTTGGTCAATTATATCTGACATTTTAGCCTCAATCAACATTTGGCGCCGCTGCCGGGGAGGTTGTTGCGTGTTTTAAAAATCGTTTTAAGTTTAGTGGTTTTCAAAAACCCTCCCTGTACAAATTTCACATAAATTTGTAAAAACATAATCAAATCAAAAAAGTTAATTAACACTTTTCCTAAAGTGTTAAAAACACCAAAAAAATCAAAAACAACAAAACAAACTGTGAAGTTAAATTACTTCGTTTTCTTTAAGATTACAACCTGAAACAGTTGGTATAAGGTAAGTTCTGACATTAAATTGCGAACTGAAGAGGAAACCTATTTACTTCCTCCCGCCAGCCTGCGAGTAATCTTAAAGGGACGATTTCGGTTAACGAATCAGTTCCAAAAATATTTCCCAAAGTTTTCTGCACACACACCCATAAGCCTAAAGCAGTTTTTCAAATTAATAAATACATAAAATCTTACCACCGCAAACCAAGGCTGAACACCTACCAACTGGGGGTGTGGACATAATAAGTTCCCAAACTTAAGATTAAAACTTGCCTCTATATCCCTGTGAGTGGTGTACCTTTTTTTAAAGAAGCCATTCACTTGTGATTATTGGTTTAAGTTCACTATGGTTTTGCCTCGATCTTGTTTTGAAAAATTGTTTTTAGTGCATGCGCACTCGGTCACAAACAAAACGTAAACATCAGAAAGACGTACCCGAGCTACGTACTGATACACAAGAATCAAAAACCGAGATGGCTGATATGCCACCACCACCATTACCACCCCCTGACCCTCCCAGGGATGTGCCAGCTCCCGATCTCCGAATGATGGAGGAGCTGTGCCAGCCTACCATGCAAGGGCGGGGTGGGCCTATTGCACCACTCACTATTGAGGCTACGGACTTTGGCCTCAAGCACCACATGATCCAACAAGTCCAGAATTCGTGTCAATTTCACGGATTACCGGGTGACGATGCTAACAAGCATCTTGACAAATATCTCACGGTCACCCAAAGCATGAAACAGCATGGTGTCACCGATGATGCCCTCCGGCTGTACCTCTTTCCCTATTCTCTCACTCATCATGCCACTGCATGGTTTGACCGACTCCCAAAGAATTCTATTCGTACCTTTGATGAAATGGTAACCAAGTTTTTAGCAAAATATTTTCCACCTTCCATGGTTACCAAGTTACGAAATGATATCAGCAACTTCCGGCAACGTCCCGATGAGTCTCTTTTTTAGGCTTGGGAGCGTTATAAGCTAGCTATTGATCGGTGCCCTAACCACAATATGTTGCAAGTTACCATCATAGATACCTTCTATAATGGTCTGACATTGAGGCACCGGGATATTCTCAATGCTGCTGCTGGTGGGACCTTTATGAAAAGGCGTCCCGAGAAGTGCTATGACTTAATTGAGAACATGACTGCCCACCATAACTTTTGGGATTCCTCCGCGGAGAGGGATGCGTCATGTCATTCAGTTACTCCTTCATCATCATCTCCTGAAATAATTGCTCTTACCAAAAAGATGGATGATATTTCTACGGCTGTGTTGAGAATGAACCAAACGATGCAAAATCAGGTTCAAAATCAACAAGTGAAAGCCGTGGCCCGAAGTTGTGAAACTTGTGGGGGCCCTCATCTGTATTCCGAGTGTCCAGCTACTGCTGGCTTTCCTCAAGAGAACGTCTATGCTGCTCACGGTTCCTACAATACGGGGGGTAATTCTTACCAACCGCAAGGGGACCGTAATCTCTTAAGCTATCGTTCCAACAATTTTCTCGGACCTCCCGGTTTTAAACAAAATCAAAACCGTAACTCGAATCAGAATTTTAACCAAGGTCAAAACTCAAATTTCCAAAACCCGAATCAAAATCAAGGCCAGTTTAATCAAAACAATTTTCAAAATGGCAATCAAAACCAAGGTTTTCAAGGAAATTTTCAAAGAAACCAAAATCAAGGAAATTACAATCAGGGTAATTTCAATCAGAGAAACAATTTTCAGGGGAACAACAATCAAAATCAAGGGAATTTTCAAAACAATCGTGTTCAAAATCCTCCTTTTCAAAATCAAAACGTTGTTCCACCCTCGTCTTCCTCCGATGAAGTGCTAAAACAATTTATGAAAGCACAAGAGGAAACGAATCGGTTATTGATCAGCAAGATTTCTGAGCTTCAGAAGTCTTTAAATGATCGACCCTCGGGCCCGGGTACATTACCGAGCAACACGATCGCTAACCCGAGGGGCGATGTCAAAGCGATCACCACCCGAAGTGGGGTATCATACAATGGACCCTCGATTCCTTCTACCTCTTCTTCTCCTCCTAAGGTAGCGGAACGTTAGCCTGAGGTTACCACGGACAAGGTATTTCCTACTAATAACGGAGGTATCAATAACGTCCACCCTCAAGTTGTCCCAGTCCCGACTCATAAGTCGAAAGTTGTATTTGATCCCCCTGTGAGTTCTGATGAAATCCCAAAGAATGATCCTAAGCCTTCAATTCCATATCCTTCACGTTTGAATGATCAAAAGAACCGTGAAAAATCTAACCATCAGATGGAAAAATTTTATCAAATTTTCCAAGAATTACACTTTGATATTAGCTTCGCGGATGCTCTTCTTCTCATGCCTAAGTTTGCTTCGACAATCAAAAATCTGATAAGCAACAAAGAAAAACTTTGTGAGATGGCAAAAACTCCTCTTAATGAGCATTGCTCAGCAGTGCTCCTGAAAAAGCTTCCCGAAAAGCTTGGAGATCCCGGGAAATTTCTCATTCCTTGTGTTTTCCCGGGGATGGTTGAATGCTTTGCCTTGGCCGATCTTGGCGCAAGCATTAACCTGATGCCTTACACAGTCTGGAACAGACTCTCACTTCCTGCTCTCACTCCGACCTGCATGACACTCGAGCTTGCAGACCGTACCATATCCCGTCCTCTCGGCATTGCCGAAGATATCTTCGTGAAAGTTGGAAAGTTCCATTTTCCGGCAGATTTCGTGATTGTTGATTTCGATACTGACCCACGAGTCCCTCTCATTCTCGGGAGGGGATTCTTAAGAAC
The DNA here is from genome assembly GCA_030686995.1 of Artemisia argyi. Taxonomy (NCBI): domain Eukaryota; kingdom Viridiplantae; phylum Streptophyta; class Magnoliopsida; order Asterales; family Asteraceae; genus Artemisia; species Artemisia argyi. The sequence continues at coordinate 42,024,660 of CM060697.1, forward strand.
GGGTCGTGCTTTAATCGATGTATTCGAAGAAGAAATCACTCTACGTGTTGATGGTGAAGCCATCACATTCAATCTTGATCAAACTTCAAGATACTCCTCCAATTATGACGCTGAAACGGTTAACCGAATTGACATCATCGATGTTGCGTCTGAGGAGTCTTCTCAAGAAGTCCTTGGTTTCTCAGCAAGTGGCAGTACCAATCCTTCTACTGATCCTATCATTTCTGACTCTTCCCCTTCCCTCACCTCGTTTGAGGGAGGTGACTTCCTTCTGGAAGAGCTCGAGGCTTTTCTTGCTCAGGATAGTTCAATCCCAGATGGGATTGATGAAAACTATCTTGACCCGGAGGGGGACATTCTTCTCCTTGAAAGATTGTTAAATGACGATCCTTCACCCTCTCCGACTCAAAAATTACTTCATAAAGCGGAAGTCAAAAATGTTGAAATAACTGAAGACTTTCCCGAGGTTGAGCTCAAGAACTTGCCTCCTCATCTAGAATATGCATTTCTGGAGGGTGATGATAAATTGCCCGTCATTATTGCTAAAGACTTGAAAGATGAGGAAAAAGCAGCACTCCTAAAGGTTCTTAAGTCACATAAACAAGCAATCGCTTGGAAACTCTCTGACATTAAAGGCATAAGCCCGAACTTTTGTACTCATAAAATCTTAATGGAGGATGACTTAAAGCCAGCAGTGCGACAACAGAGAAGGGTAAATCTCAAAATCCACAAAGTTATCAAACAAGAGGTTCTAAAACTTCTTGATGCGGGATTGATTTACCCTATATCTGACAGTCCTTGGGTTAGCCCAATTCATTGTGTTCCTAAAAAGGGTGGCATTACCGTTGTCACCAACGAGGATAACGAGTTGATTCCAACTCGTTTGGTCACGGGATGGCGAGTATGTATTGACTATCGAAAGTTGAATGAAGCCACTCGTAAAGACCATTTTCCTCTCCCTTTTATGGACCAGATGCTTGAAAGACTTGCGGGGAATGAATACTACTGCTTCCTCGATGGTTTTTCGGGTTACTTCCAAATCCCCATTGATCCCCAGGATCAAGAGAAGACTACCTTCACATGCCCCTACGGAAATTTTGCTTACAGACGTATGCCTTTCGGCTTATGTAATGCACCAGGCACGTTCCAGAGGTGCATGATGTCTATCTTTTCCGACATGATCGGGAAAACCATGGAGGTATTCATGGATGACTTTTCAGTCATCGGGGATTCATTCCAGACCTGTCTCTCCCACTTGGAACAGATGCTTAAACGTTGTAAAGAAACGAATTTAAGTCTCAACTGGGAGAAGAGTCACTTTATGGTTAAAGAGGGCATTGTCCTCGGCCATAAAATTTCAAAAAACGGGATTGAGGTTGACAAAGCCAAAATCGATGTCATTGCTAAATTACCTCATCCCACCACCGTTAAAGGTGTTAGGAGCTTTTTGGGTCATACCGGCTTCTACCGTAGGTTTATCCAAGATTTCTCTAAGATTGCCCGGCCTATGACCCATCTCCTCGAGAAGGATGCTCCTTTCATCTTCTCTCCTGAGTGCATCGAAGCTTTTGAAACATTAAAGAAAAAGCTTACCGAGGCACCGATTCTTGTTGCCCCCGATTGGGACCTACCTTTTGAGCTTATGTACGATGCTAGTGATTTTGCCATAGGTGCGGTCTTGGGGCAACGCAAAGCAAAATACTTTCAGCCTATACACTACGCAAGTAAAACTATGACCGAGGCTCAAAGTCATTACACCACCACTGAAAAAGAACTCCAAGCTATGGTATATGCCTGTGAGAAATTCCGGCCATACTTAATCCTGACTAAATGCGTAGTGTATACAGATCACTCGGCTTTGAAGTACCTATTTGCAAAGCAAGATGCAAAGCCGAGGCTTCTCCGTTGGGTTCTCCTCCTCCAAAAATTTGATATCATTATCCGTGATAAAAAAGGAGCCGAGAACCTTGCTGCTGATCATCTCTCACGATTAGAAAACCCACATCAAGATGTGTCCGAGAAACAAGAAATAAATGAAACATTCCCTCTCGAGACACTCAGTGCGGTTACTTTTCGTGGTAACTCTACTACCCCATGGTTTGCTGACTTTGCAAATTACCATGCGGGCAACTTCATCGTGAAGGGGATGACGTCCCAACAGAAAAACAAATTTTTCAAAGACGTCAAACATTACTTCTGGTACGACCCCTTCCTCTTCAAAATCTGTGCCGATCAAGTCATCAGGCGATGTGTATATGGACAGGAAGCCGCTGATATTCTCAAGGCTTGCCATGCTGGACCCACCGGGGGCCACCATAGTCCTAACTATACCGCCAAAAAGGTGTTTGATTCCGGTTTCTACTGGCCCACGATCTATAAGGATGCCCACGAGTTAGTCAAAGCCTGTGATGCTTGTCAGCGTCACGGGAATATTTCACAAAAGAACGAAATGCTACAAAATGCCATTCAAGTTTGTGATATCTTTGACGTCTGGGGCATTGATTTTATGGGGCCATTCTCATCTTCTCGTGGAAATAAGTACATTCTCGTGGCTGTTGACTACTTGTCAAAATGGGTTGAGGCTAAGGCCTTACCCACTAACGATGCCCGAGTTGTTGTGAAATTCTTGAAATCCCTCTTTGCTCGTTTTGGAACTCCACGTGCCATCATTAGTGATCGCGGTACCCACTTTTGCAATGATCAATTTGCAAAAGTCATGCTTAAGTACGGTGTTACTCATCATATTTCTACCGCGTATCACCCACAAACAAGTGGGCAGGTGGAGGTTTCCAACCGTGGTATAAAACGGATTCTTGAGAGGATAGTAGGTGAAAACCGTGCTTCCTGGTCGGATAAACTAGATGATGCACTCTGGGCCTTCCGTACAGCTTACAAAACACCCATCGGGTGTACTCCATACAAGCTTGTATACGGGAAGGCGTGTCATTTACCGATCGAGCTCGAGCACAAAGCCTACTGGGCCTTGAAACATGCAAACTATGACCTTCATAAAGCGGGTGATCACCGTAAGAAAAGACAAAGAAGATTCACGACTCTAAGATTAAGAACCGCGTTTTCAACGTCGGTGACAAAGTCCTTCTTTTCAACTCAAGATTGAAGATCTTCTCGGGGAAATTAAAAACCCGATGGACTGGACCATTCACTATTTCTAAAGTATATCCATACGGGACTGTTGAGTTATCTCAACCCGAAGGTCCCAACTTCAAAGTGAATGGTCATCGATTGAAACATTATTTTGGAGAGGACATACCACCCATGGTTGTCCCGGATCTCCAAACTTTCCCCATGGACCAATGAATTCGGGGATCGAGTCAAGGTAGTGACTCGGTGAACAAAAATTAGCAACATATATGGGTTTTCACCCTTATTTCTGACTTCTTTCCACTTTCTACCACCCTAGTGTGGGGGAGTGGCCGTCCCCCACCGTTTGAAAAGTAAATATGTATATAAGTCTCATTTCAAAAAAAAAAAAAAAAATGAAAAATGTTTATATGTACAGAAAAATAAAGTGAAAAATAAAATCGATATTTCCACAGTTAGATTCGAATATTAGCTTTTTCCGTTCAGAGATTCGGCATAATAGCCGGGACTTTGAATATTGAGGACAATATTCAATGCTAGTGTGGGGGGGGGGGGGGGAATTCTTACGAATTTTATCACAAAACTTTCTAAGTACCCCCATTTTTAGGCCTAAATTTTTCAAAAATTTTTCACTTTATTTCAAAATTTTTGTGGTAATCAGTCCGCCAAAGTCTAAATGACAAATGGATTGGCTAGTCCAGGATCAAACAGCTCTTGGTAAAGACATCTCAAACCCGTTGATGGCTTGCAATTTGCCAAAAATTGTACGGTTCCTCAACTCCCCATATCCCATAAAGCAAATGAGTTGGCTAGCCCACAAGATTATGGCTTGTGGTAAAGGCCGTGGAAAATCCATAATTGGTAATCAGCTCACCAAGATGTTAACTTAGTCCATCAAGATGCTGGCTAGTCCAGAAGCAAACGGCTTTTGGTAAAGACTAATCAAATCCGTTGACAGCTGGTGGTTTGCTCAAAATCACACGGTTATCAGGTGTGCCACAGTTCTTACACCTGGCTACTCCAGAAGTGATGGCTTTTGGTAAAGAGATTTTCAAATCCATCAGGTTTTTCTCAAAAGATTGTTAGGGACTAGCAATGTTTTAGTGTGGGGGATTGATGAGTGTGTAAATACTCATCATTTTTACCTTTTCTGAGCTGCCAAAACATCTAAAAACACTTAATATTGCATCAAAATAGTGAAAATTTCCCAGGAAAGTGTTTTACATGTTTCAAATGCAAAAATATCAAAAACAGATGAAAAACGCACAAAGTTTGCAAAATTAGCAGTTTCAGTCCCCCAACTTTCAAAAGTTGTCAAATCTAGTCCCTGGTTATTCTAAAAACTTGAAAAAATCACCAATGGTCCTTTTAAATCAAAAAGTGACATAATTAGTCCTTTGGTGAAAAGTTTCACAAAATGTCAAGTTTAGTCCCTAAACTTTGAAAATTGTCAAAAATGGTCCCTGGGATATTAAAAACTTTGAGAAAAACAAATTTTGTCCTTGCAATAACTTTTTATGGCAGGATTGGTCCTTGGTGGAAAAGTTTGGTGAAATTACATGTTTGGTCCCTGAAGTTTAGAAGTTTGGCAGTTTTAGTCCCTGGTGCATTTAATATGGAAAAGTCAAATTTAGACCATACACTATTCATACTTTGGCATAATAGACCCTTGGAAACAATTTGGAAAAATGCCAAATCTCACCCTCCAACTTTACCAAAATTGCAAAAATGGTCCTTGTTAAACCTAAAGCCAAACCGGACCCTAAACTAATACTACTCCAACCTAAACCCAATCCAATCCACACCACAAGCCCACCCCCTCCTTTTCACTTGGGCCCAAAATACACTTCAACCCACCAAAACCCCAAAATAATAACACCGGGTCAAACATTGACCCCCTTGGTCAAACCGGTCAAACTCCACCCCCTTTCTCCTTCCCTCCCCCATATCCTAACTTGTCTGCAACTCAGTCACATCACCACCACCCTCTCCCACTTGTTCCACCACCCAAACAAACCCACTATACCTAACTAAGCCACCCACAATAAATGCTACCCCCTTGTCTGATAACCAGAAGCAATTTGCAAAAATGAGTTTCCCGCCAAAACACGTGGAGCTTGATTAGGGTGTTGCAGTGATCCAATGGCTGAATTTAAAAGTGGGAAATGATCAGAGAGGGCAAAGAAACCCTAGAAGATGGCTATAAAAGGCAGAGGAGTGCAAGGAAGACGTGTGTAGTTTTTATTAGGAAAATTAGTGTCGAATTAAATAGATTTTCAAATTCAGTTGTACTTTTTCTAATTCAAGCATTGTAATAGTAATCTCAGTGTATTTTTAATCTTTTGAAGTTATAAAATCTCAAGGTTTAGTTCTGTTTTGTGATTTTGCAATTTACTCTACTTTTTGAATTCCTTAACAACATCAGTGATCAAATGTACCAAGATTAATGGACTGAATTAGGCTCATTTAGGATCCCTTAAGCTTATTTAAGCTTTAGAGACTCTAAAACTCAGTATAACTAGAAAAACATCAAAAATCTAAAAAAGTCAAATAAAGTCAAATGTGGTGTTTAGCTTTTGTTTTCAGGTTTGGAGAAGCAGTGAAGAGCAAGCTTGGAGTTGAAGTTTGCCTATCTAAAGATAGGCTTCATAGGAAAATCCCTTGTTCAAGCTAGGGGTGTCTTGTAAGCCTTTGCTCATTTGAAATTTCCTCTAAAATCTTAGTTATTTATAGGTTTTGATTGCTTGTTTGCTTATTGCTAATCTGTGTTTTTTATGCTTATTCAGTGTTGTTTGAGTAGTTTATAGTTTAAGATAGCTAAATTGTTCATTAGAATTACTAGTTAACTTAAGTCATAGTTGTAACAGTCATACTAGCTCAAGTGGTATTCTTGTGAGTTAATGGTTACCATCTATTTCTAAACACTCAATTAAGCTTAATATTTCATAAGAAGTTGAATTTGAACAAACTCATAAGCTGTTATACCCTTTTAGCTTCTAAAAATCAAAACAGTCAAGCATAAGGGTGTGTTTGGATCAATGGATTCTTGAGTATTGTGATCTGCCATTGTGGTTATTTTTGGTTCATACAAGTTGCTTAGGGTAATATTGGCTCAGAACAACCAAAATATTCAAGTCTTGTTAGTTAAAAAGTCAAAATCTCAAAAATTTACCTCTCACAGTTAACTGTGAGAGTTTTTGGGTGTCTAAATCCATCACATTAGCTTAATAGTTTGTTAATTCATAATAATTTAGCTTAGATATAGTCTATAACTTAATCTATAATCAATAGGAGTCAGTAGAAACTCAAATAAGTCAAATCTTGTGTTTTCCTTAAAAAGTCAAATTGCACCTTTCAGATTTTTGCAAAAGTTACAAGAATTTTTGTGATTTATGTGTTTGGATTAAGGATTTGAAATTTGTTGGAGTTAAACTTTACCACCTCAACTTCATTTTCCCAGGGTTGCTTAAATTTTGTGAATTTTCTTTGTGGACTAAATTGCCCTTGGAAGTGGACTGCAGGGCAAGCCATTGCCCTGTGCACTCAAACCCATCTCACTCAGCCCACTTTGGTGGCTGTTGTAGCCCAAACCAGTGGGTCCCACAACCCACAGTTAGCTTTAGACAACCCCCTCCTACCAGGGATCAAGCATTGACCTTTGGTTTGACCTAGGATCAAGTGGACCCCACCTGGAATCCATCCCTAAGTCTGTCCCAACTCTGTGTTGAAATTCAGATTGCACAAGTGCTTATTTTGATCTTATCAGCTTATTTGAGACCATTGCTTGTTGTTTCTGGCTTATCTTAGTTTGTTTAGCTTATTTGTATCAAGTTTTGACATTATGGACCCCACCTACACTCATTTGAGCTAATTTGTCCATACAGTCAACATAAGTCAACTGTTTTGGTTTAGGGGGTGCATACAGCTTATTTATAAGCTATTTCAAAAGTGTTTTCACAAAAGTTTGCTATTTTCAGTAGTAAAGTAAGTTTGTAAAAGAAAATCCATGAAAAACCAATTTATTTTTAAGTGATAGTTTCTATTTAATTTAATTTAAATTTTATTTTTCATTTTTAGATTTTTATTAAGTACTTAGTATTTTTATATTTTTATTAATTACCTTATATAGTAAAGTAATTTTAGTAAATTTTTCAGATTTTTATTCTGCCATTTAGTGTTTATTATATTTAAGATTAGTTTTCTTAATTATTAATTAATATTAAGTTTTAAATAGCATATTTAGTTTTTATAATGAAAAACCTAGTTTTAATATTTTTTATAGCTCTTATATAATATATTAGACTTTTAGAAAATATAATTTTAATTTCTACTGTCCATTTTCCATTTTTCTTATTTTAATTGTTTAAATTAGATTTAAAGTAATTAAAAGGTAAATAATTAGTAGAATAACCTTAAACATAATTTTTAGAAGTTTTTATAATTTTGTAGGATTCCTGTGATGGTTAAGTAATTTTATAAATTTTCTCATAATTTTCTAAGTTAATTTAGTATTAATATTAATTTAAATTAGTTATATTAGTTTAATTAAGTTAAATAGTTTTTAATTAATAAAAAACCCATAAAAAGACAAAAATATTTATTTTTATTTTTTATACTTTCCTCAAGTTCTAATTTAAGTTTAGAAATTATTTTTGCAAGTTTTTAGTTTAATTTGTAATATTTATAATTATAAGTTAATTTAAATTAGATTTAAATTAGATTTTAATTAGGTTTATTACTTAAATAATATTTAAATATTAAAACAATCACTTTTATAAATTCATTTTCATTTTCAAATTTCTTTTTAATTTTAAGTTTTCAAAAGTTTCAAAAGCACCCCCTGTAGTTTGTTAATTTCCAAAACCCACTTTTTCAGTCTGATTGCGTGAATCTTAATTGTGAATTTGTGCATATTCTTGTATATCTGATTTTTGTGAATATTATATCTGTGTACAAAAACCAAAATAACAGTAGCAAAATCAACTCCATATCATCTGGGCTACTGTCCTCAGTGCCACTCACTTATAAACGATTTCAAACGACACCATTTCAATCTCGCTGGGACTTTAACGACCCGGGGACACACTATACCATCCACGGAGTATTGGGATAAGCTGTTTTTGACTAGTTGACCTTGGTCAATTATATCTGATGGTTTAGCCTCAATCAGTTATGTTTTACTTCATCTTCCTGACATTCAATTCGTGAGATGGTTGGTTTGCTTGTAGCTTGCATATTTCACTTTCAATTTGTGAGCCATTTATTGTGACCACTTTATATTTATAAGGCTACTTAAGCTTTTAGTATATAAGATATTTAATATATTTTTTAATATTATTTTCTCACTCTCAATTAAATCCACATCTTAATCCTAAACCAAATTTAAATCAAAATCCAAATCCTAATTATAAACCCATCTACAAACCAAACGGACCCTTAGATATCGCCATCTTGATATTCTTCCCCCCCCCCCTTTTTTAAATGCCCTTTCGTTTTACGACATACATGTTACACGATACATTTATTGTTAGGATGTAATATGTGACGGATCAAGGTGCGTCGGGCCCGGGACACTCATGTATTTTTGTGTCGTGGTGTTAATTTTGTTAAAAAAAATCAACTTTATATAAGTGCATCAGGTTTCAAAAACTTGTGTATGTAGTCATGTTTAATTTTCTCGAAGTGCACTTGATGATTTTTTGTGTTATAGTTCCATCCCAAGATGTCATAAATGTATATTTTCACGACAAATATTGTCTTTTGCTATAAGAATCATTTTTCCGCGGCACACAACTAATTTTTAACGTCAAAACTGATTACTAGTGACAAAACGTACTAGCATAATACCCGGGCGTTGCATCGGGGATAGTTTTATATAAACACAAACACATTTAACTTGAACGTTTACATCGTATTAGACAATGATTAATTAGTCCCTCATTATTAACATCATTTTCATCTTCTTTATTTCTTAATATATATATGTATATATATATATATATATATATATATATATATATATATATATATATATATATATATATTATAACGAAGAGCTACTTACAACTTCTACCAAGTAAATTGTAAGTGTTTAGTAATAAGCCACCCGAGAACCACCAGTGTTTACCTCCATTGCCCACAACCTATATAGCATTATATCCGTGTGTTGCATGAGGGTAGTTTTATATCAACACAATAATATGTAGATATATGTTAACGTTTAACAACACAAACATGTTCCACACACGTTTTGATATCAGCAAGCCCGTATCAGCAACGCCACATCAGCAAGCTCGTATCAGCAAGCCATATCGATAAGCCCATATCAGCAAGCCTTATTGAGTCATCAGTTATTTTCATGTGCAATCATCGTCTAAATCCAAACCATCTATAAACAAATAATTGGGATCTAATAATTGAGGTCTTCATGCTCATAGTCCTATCAAAAACTTGTGTCGATGGCATTCACAAAATTCATGCACATGTAACATGTTATAGGTCAAATCAGCATAAACTTGGGTTGTTGTTGTTGTCGGTATATTTGTCCACATCAGCTTCTTCTCAGTAACTTCGTAGTACTTGAAATTTGATTAATCTGATTTAGCAAACATGAATTCATTGATCACAATCAGAGATGCAGGAAGAAGAACCTGCATAATGATTAGATTGCATTCAAACTTGTGCATACTCAAACTATTTTTCATTCTTAAGACTTATGTAAATAAGCTTGCAGCTCCATTAAGTATGACTCCCAACATATGTTTCCAAAAGACCAAAAGAGCCTTAAGAGGCAAGTAAGCCAATACAACACTCCTTTAGAGTTTTGACTATATTTGCACGACTAATGTGACCCAGGAATAATTTAATTACGTGAACACCACAAAACATGGAAATAAACTAATAACATAAGACAATCCACAAGTTTAATTACGAGAAAATCCCTTCGAAGATATTAGCGACCGTGAAAGAGGACTGTGTAAAAACCACGATAAGGATCATATGCGTCCATACATATGGGCCAAACTGATACTTGTACATCTTTTTTTAGTGAGAGAATGAACCATGCAAAACCTGAACCATCACATTGAAATGACACAGATACAATGGTTATTTACAAGGTGTGAAAAAGGCTAATATTAAAAGATAACTACTATAGTAGTTCACCAACATGGTATATACAAGAAATAACAGGTGACCATATGATATTTGATATGGTTGCCCACAACTTTATACAAAACCTTGCCTGTCATGACTATATTGACAAGGCGCTGACTAAGAATAAGACCATATACAAATAGCATTGCCGTGAAGAAAAAGTGCCTGAAATAAACATCCAACAACAACAATTACTTCAAGTTCGCTAAGAATCCCGTAACAGACCTCTATATCAGTACAAACTTTAACATAAAGATGGTTCTCATCATTAAAGTTTATAATCGAAAAAAGGAACCTACTACAATCCTATACACAAAGTAGCCTGACGTTGACCAATGAGGATTAAGCAAACCAATTTAGCCAAGTTATACATACAAAGTATACTTATAGATCATAGCATCCATATAAGTAGAGAGTTTTTTAAGGAGCTTTAAGCTATAAATGCAACCAAATATTAACAACCATGTCTATCAGAGATTACCTTCGTGTAAACCAACTCAGATAGAGTGCTAGTAATTGCTAGTCTTGTATTGTTATATAAACATTTCTTAACTTCACCATATTATAAATTTATATGCTTGCTTAAAATTTCAGCCGTGCAAACACCATATTCACATTTTAGATTAATGTGACTTAACTAATAGCTGAAACTATGTACTTAAGAAGTTCAACTGCTATGATTAGAACGAACATTTAAAGATATGCAGATGTAGGTAGTAGTTTGTATCTATATTTCATGATAACCTTCTAAGTTAACACACATGATGAGACATAACAGTTAATTAACAATGTATATATTAAGCTAGCTATTTCAATTAAGTTACCCATTCAGGAAGCCATCCAGGTAAAGTGAAGTTCTCTGGTGTAAACAGAGGGCCAGGGTCACATTGAAGACAGCCGGTTGATAGGTCCTGCAGCCCAATTCACAAAGTTAATAAGGTCTCAAAAATTACAATCTTACTTCATTATAGAAAATGATTTCTTAGCCATATGGATTACCTTTTTCGGTTATGTTAACCGGTGGAAGCGCCCATAATATTGGCAACCTGCAGATGACCAACGACACAAAAATCGTTAATATAATGATGTCTTATATAAGTAAAAAACAGTTCACGAAAATTTCCTAGTAGTTAATACAGTTGGAATTGGTCAAAATACCAAGTTAAGAAGTATGTGAAACCTGGAACTCAATTAGCATATCAGACACATCTACAACATAAAAACTTGAAGGTTACAAAGAAACTCACTTGGATGACTTAATTACACCATAAGATGATATGATGCTCCATGGAGAGCCACAAATTCTTTATGCCCATGCTACTACTCATAAAGCAATGGGTAGATTGGACGATACCATCAATCGATTCTAGGTTTGACCTTACCTAGAGTAATAAACCTAATGAGTCAATCATGCTGCAAGTCCGGTCGTCAATATCAAATTTTTATGCATAAACCAAAAAATTTAAGGTAGACACACCAAATACGTGGAAATATTAGCTTTGAAACCTACACCAAGGTTCAACATAACCATAATACCTCCTAAAGATAACTATCAATTATAAAAAGAATCCTAAAACTTATACTCCGTAACTACTTTCTAAATAGTATCTCTACAACCTCTACTATATCTACCAATGATCTATCTCCAACTACTACCTCTACAATATAATAAACCTTGGTAACCAAATCACAAAAACGACAGACCCCAATACTTAAACTACTCAACTCAATTCACAAATAACTCACATCAATTCAATAACCACTTCACAAAATCAACCGAATGCCATCAAAATTATAACTTATTTTTATTATTATAATCAACGAACACAGTAGCTCTAAAAAAATACATAAAATATACACTTGTAAGACAAACGACTCAAAATTTTAGGACATGAAGAAATAAAATTTAAGACTGTAGAATACAACACTACCTGGTTTTTTGATTAGGATTCAGATTTAGCTGACAATTGGGATTCTATAGAATACAACCTGATGCGTGGGAATCGCACCTTGCTTTACCTCTCGAGGGATCTCGAGAAGCTTACAACCCCCACCAGGCAGTGTACCTGATCGTTGTAGTATAGTATAGTGACAAGTACCGGTGGATTGATCGTTCAGCTTAGGAATAGTGTCGCTAGGATTAGAAAACCTAATTAATAGTTCTAAAGGTGAGAGATGATTATTTTTGTATTTTTATATTTTTATAAAAGCAAGTAAAATCTCGGATTTTGGAAGAGTGGGCGGAATTAGTTGCTATTCAACTAACCCAAAGCTAAGATGCAATCAAAATAAAATAATAAAAATGAAAATAAACTAATTATACTAAGGTTGTGAGCAGTGGTTGGAGAAATTGTGTTTACTTAGACTTCATTACTCCCTAGATATCTTTTACATGTTAATTACTTGTTACACTTGTATGGATGACGGATTGTATTCCTTAATACCATTCGTGGGGTGGCATACATAACTCCCCAACTCTATGAGCTCTTATCTCCTCCTACACCATGACCCAGCACAACTATAGGGATTGTAAACAGTGGCTCATGCATTAAATACAACCAATAAAGACCTAGTACGCCTCGGTTCATGTTTCTTAAGACATTCAAGCATGTTACCATTTGGAGATCTGCCAGTTTTCTTAAGCCTAACATATAATATCATTCATCCAAAACAAGAATAGACAAGTAATCAACACATAATCAACATCTAGGTTTCATTAGATCTAAGCAAACACAAAAGAGATCTAGCCTAGCATAGTAGAATTGAGACAAGAACAAGATATAAACAACCAACACATAGACATATTGATTGAATTGAAAGTACACTTATCTCAATTACAATGCAAGGTCTCAAGGGTTTGGAACCCTTGAAAAACCTGTAAAAGAGGCACCAAAATCGTCTTTAGGGTTTCACCAAAACTTCTCCTCTTTTAATGAAAAAACTAGAAAACTATATATAGGAAAAGTAGGCTGACGGCGTCAAGAGTTACTTGTGACGCCGTCACCTCGCCGCCATATACTTCCTCGGACGGCCTTGATCCACTTATGACGGCCTATGTGACGCCGTCACCACCCACGGTATTTTATTCTTGCCACTTTGACGCCGTCATGAAGCCTTCTGACGCCGTCACCACCTTCGGTGTTTAATTCTTCATGTCTGACGCCGTCAAGATGGTAGTCTTGACGCCGTCACCTTGTATCTTCAGCATGGAAATTTGGTACTTAGCCGTTTTCTTCACTTTTATGCTCCAAAAACGTCCAAAATGGCTTCTTTTCCAGAATTCACTCTCCAAACACCTAAAATCACAAAAGGAACGATTTAGGGCAATATTTGATCAAATAAATTCGGATTCGGGCTTAAATGACCCCCTAAAAACGGATCATTTTTCGCCTCATCATATACCCTTACACTTGAGATTTGCTTGTCCTCAAGCAAATGAGCTTTTATTCTACTCAAAAGACAAGTTAGGGGTCATTTAACACTAATATAAAAGTAATTACAACAAATAATCGTTCCACTAAAGACCAATAGACAAGCACGGAAGTCATATACAAGCACCTCACAAATAGTGTTTAGATACTCACATCTCTCGGGTGTAATAAAGTAATATAACATTATGGAAATGGAAGATATCTCTCACTACCTGTCATAGCAAAATAGATTACCATAGGCTTGGGAAAGGATCAAACCTCCACCACATGGCGTAAGCACCTAGGATAAACTATCAAAGAGGTCTTTTAAAGGGGTTGTAACGTTAGGTGTAGGGATATGAATTACACGGTTTTGTTGGATAAAGGAAATTTTACTGGTGGCGAGTTAACAATCTTGGTTAATTACATGTACAATATGGCGTTGCTAAGCCAAGACTAGACTCGACTTAAGCTATCAAATGAAAAATAACCAAAAACATAAAATAAACATAGAATGAAAACGGGATGGTAGTCCGTATGTTTTTTTTTATTTTTTTTTTATTTTTTTTCATACACTCTTACCCTACCATCCAAAATAATACATCATAGGGGTATAAGCATTCCCCTTACACTTGAATCTTTACATACTTTACAATTAACTAATCTAATGACTCGAATTAAGAAAATCAAAACACTTGGAGCACTTTTAAGATTAACGTACGTATGGGGGTAATAAATGATGTTCTTCCCCATTATTCCATAAAATAAGTACTTACCCATGAGTCTCAATCGTCCCAAAACAATATGTACAAGGATATGACTCGACTTAGCAACCATGTAATCAATTAGAAAGTTAACTTAGGGTTTAACAAATAACAATAATGCACTAAAAATGAGCGCATACACGGAAGGCTAAGGCGATTTGGGTGTACATTTAAGTGGGGTGTAACAAATTCTTCCTTTAAGTAAGATGCTTAAAGTTAGAAATGAAAAGATAGGCTCGGAGGGGTGTACTAGGGGTTTCGTGTACTAAAAATGAGTACAACGCAAAGGGTGTGGGAAAAATTAGTTGACTTAACTAGCCAAGTAATATGACTTAAATGGTCAAGTAATTATGATACGGGGTTAACACAAGGGTGATCCTAATGCCTCTTATCATGTAGTAAATCCTACCACACGAATGTAGTCTCACTAGCGGTCTCGGGATGCATCACTAACGCAAGTTCTAGAATCTAAATGCTACCGGTACACTCATAAGCACTAATAGTAAATGCTTTTCCTATCAAATCTAAAGGCGAACCTCACATATTTGGGTGGAAAATTTTTCTGAATATACGGTTATGTGCTAGTCATACAATCTCCTATCCATGAGACGCTTGCTATGGCTAAAGTTTCACTCCTAAATTTTGTAAAAAAATTTAAATTTGGCGCTAAAATTACACTAACAAGTATTTCTCATAGTTTTATTACACATCTACTATCAAACAATACAAACTCAAGCGAAAGTGCATATGTAAGGTATCATCTTTTTACCCTCCCCTTACACTTAAGATGAACATTGTCCCCAATGTTCAAGTAAAGAATGTAAAAGTTAAAAGGTAAAGAGAATGAAATCAAATACTCCCCTTATTCGCTCGGTATGGATTATAGGTTGGCCAGGTTAAATCTTCCTCCAAGAAAATGAACAATCAAAGCTTCCCTTCCAGAATATAAATCATCTTCTTGTCATACATAACCTGTAAATCCTGACAACAATAGACAAGACAACCTCGCGTAAAATCGGCGGCATCCTATATAAGTTACTAAATCTTAGAAAACAAAGTAAGATATAATGCTTGTGGAATGAAGTTTGCAGATTTCCTGGAGATTATAAAACTTAATAATTCACAAAAACCATAAGACTCCGTTAGAAAAACAAAACCGGTAAAATTTCCAGATTTTAACTCCTGACGCCGTCAAGAGCAATACCCTGACGCCGTCAGAATGGACCTGCAGAAATTCTTATGTTAAGTTTCCGGAAAATTTCTGGAAAAACTTTGTCCTACTTCCTGGAAAATTGATGAGGCGAAAAATGATCCGTTTTTAGGGGGTCATTTAAGCCCGAATCCGACTTTATTTGATCAAATATTGCCCTAAATCGTTCCTTTTGTGATTTTAGGTGTTTGGAGAGTGAATTCTGGAAAAGAGGCTATTTTGGACGTTTTTGGAGCATAAAGTGAAGGAAACGACAAAGTACCAAAAATCCAAGCTGGAAATACAAGGTGACGGCGTCACGACTTGAGTCTTGACGGCGTCAGACATGATGAATGTTTTACCGTAGCTGGTGACGGCGTCAGATGAGTAGATGACGGCGTCAAAGTGGCCAAGATTAATTTACCGTAGGTGGTGACGGCGTCACATAGGCCGTCACAAGTGGATCTAGGGCGTCCGAGGAAGTTTATGGAGGCGAGTTGACGGCGTCAGATTTAACTCTTGACGCCGTCAGGACGATTTTCCTATATATAGTTTTCTAGTTTTTTCATTAAAAAAGGAGGAGAAGTTTTGGTGAAACCCTAAAGACGATTTTGGTGCCTCTTTTACAGGTTTTTCAAGGGTTCCAAACCCTTGAGACCTTGCATTGTAATTGAGATAAGTATACTCTTAATTCAATCAATATGTCTATGTGTTGGTTGTTTATCTTTTGTTCTTATCTTAATTCTACTATGCTAGGCTAGATTTTCTTTGTGTTTGCTTAGATCTAATGAAACCTAGATGTTAATTATGTGTTGATTACTTGTCTATTCTTGTTCTTGGATGAATGATATTATATGTTAGGCTTAAGAAAACTGGCAGATCTCCAATGGTAACATGCTTGAACGTCTTAAGAAACATGAACCGAGGCGTACTAGGTCTTTATTAGTTGTATTTAATGCATGAGCCACTGTTTACAATCCCTATAGTTGTGCTGGGTCATGGTGTAGGAGGAGATAAGAGCTCATAGAGTTGGGGAGTTATGTATGCCACCCCACGAATGGTATTAAGGAATACAATCCGTCATCCATACAAGTATAACAAGTAATTGACATGTAAAAGATATCTAGGGAGTAATGAAGTCTAAGTAAACACAATTTCTCCACATACTGCTCACAACCTTAGTTTAATATTAGTTTGTTTTCATTTTTATTATTTTATTTTGATTGCATCTTAGTTTTGGGTTAGTCGATTAGCAACTAAGTTCGCCCACTCCTTCAAAACCCGAGATTTACTTGCTTTTATAAAAATACAAAAACACAAAAAGAATCATCTTTCCTCTCTAGAACTATTAATTAGGTTTTCTAATCCTAGCGACACTATTCCCAAGCTGAACGATCAATCCCCCGGTACTTGTCACTATACTATACTACAACGATCAGGTACACTGCCTGGTGGGGGTTGTAAGCCTCGCGAGATCCCTCGAGAGGTAAAGCAAGGTGCGATTCCCACGCATCAAGTTTTTGGCGCCGTTGCCGGGGAATAGTTATTGTCTAGGTTAGGATTTCTTTTTATTTGGTCTACTTGCTAGATTCCTTTCTAGTAAGATTTTTATTTTTTATTTTTAGGTCTTCTTTAGTCTATCTTATTTCTTCGTGCCTTTGTTCGTAACTCTTTACCATCCGACATCATGGAAGGTGGTAACATCTTTGAACCCATCATCCCACCACAACAAAACCCACCACTAGAACCCCTTAGGCCCCGAACCTTAGGAGAATATTCCCGACCTAGCCACCAAGGCTACCGAAACACCATTGAGCTCACCGGAGCCAATGTGACCCCCTTGCGATCCGACACCATCCGGTTGGTGCAAAGCGGATGTGCATTCCATGGACTTCGTTCCGAAGATCCAAACCAACACCTTAAGGATTTCCTCAAAATCGTAGATTCCATAGACCTAGGTGTTGAAACTAGAGAGACAACCCGATTACGCCTATTCCCATTCTCTCTGCGAGATCAAGCTAGTCAATGGCTTGAGCGTTTACCCGCGGGATCCATCACCACATGGGATGATCTCACCACTCGTTTCCTTGCTCAATTTTTCCCACCGGGGAGAACTACTAAGCTTAGGAATGACATCTTGATGTTCCAACAACGTCAAAATGAATCTCTTTATGAAGCATGGACTCGTTTCAAGGACTTACTCCAAAAAGTCCCTCATCATGGCATAGATCTTTGGCTCCAAGTCCAAATTTTCTATGACCATATCGATATCCCCACAAGGCGAACCATTGACCAATCGGCCGGTGGTAAGCTACGTGATCTTAGTGCGGAACAATCATGGGAACTCATAGAAGATCTTGCTCTCTATGACAACGAAAGTTGGAATGATCCCCGTGATTTGAATAAAACGGTCAAGGCAATATCTTTGCCTTCGAACAATTCAAGCACTCCCGACCGTAGGATCATCGAACTTGAGGACCAAGTCAAGTTTCTCATGAAATCTTACGAAGCTCCGAAGCATTCAAGCCAAGTGAACAAAATCACTTCTTCATGCGAATTATGTAGTGGTCCCCATGACACTCGTGATTGTATGGAACTCCCCGGAACAGCTTTTGCGGACTACGCATCCACGCGTACCGACGAAGCGGGAGATAAGTGGTACACTTTCAAGCCCGAGCCAAACACATACGGTGATTCATACAACCCTTCATGGAAAAATCACCCAAACCTTAGGTGGAAACAAAATCAACCCAATTCTTCCAACCCACCTAATCGTTACCAATCAAACGGTCCACCATCCAACCGTACCTTCAACAACAATCCTTCTAACAACTATGGTAGTACCAACAATCTTGAAGGATTGATGTCGAAATTTATGGCATCTCAAGAAGCCCGCATAGTTAGGTTCGAAAACGAATTCAACCAACAACAGACGGAGATGACCAACAAAATCGACAACTTGTTGAAAGCCCTCAACAACCAAACATTAGCCACACCTAGGAAGGACACTAGAGACACCAATAGTGGAATTCAAGTTAAGAACCCCTCATCATCCAAACATGTCCACTTTGTCAATGTTGTCACCATTAAGCCAATAGATAGAGAGATAGAGGAAAGTGACAAGGATGAAGCTAAGGTAGAAGCCAATAGTGAGGATGAGAGTAGGGAAGTTGAGGTTAAAAAGGATGAGAAATTGGAGGAGATAGAACCTATGGAAAATTATTTTGATAAGTTGCCAACCGAGGAGGAACGGGAATACCATAAGGATTTATTCGATAGTCCCGAGAAAACATATATCTTTGGCAACCCCCTGATCATAATGGGAGACCCCTCCAACATTAACATTCCATGTAATATAGGGCACATGCATATATGGAAAGCTTACATCGACCTTAGATCACCCGTAAACATCATGACTAGGACTTATTATAATTGGGTGATGAAGAAGCAACTCAATTTTAGATTGATGCCCGGTAAGAATCTGATAAGTAATTTTGCGGGGAGAGTGAAGGGATTGCATGTCATCATAGGGAATCTCACCTATGAGATTGATTTTATGATAGTGGAAGCCACTCGTCCAGTAATTGATGCTGACCTAAGCCAAATAATATTCGGGAAACCCTTTGTTGAGGCCACTAGGATGAGTTATGATCCGACTTTAGGGACAGTTAGATTCAAGAAAGATAATGATGAGGTCACTTATCAAATGCCCTACAAGATCGAACAATACCGCCTTCTCTCTAATTTCGAAAAGGAACAAAAGCAAGCAGCTTATTATAGGAATGAGGAGGATAGACGTAGAGGAGTAGAATATGTTAGAAATAGGATGCTCGGTTTCTACAAAGAATGCTTGCAACTAGGTCCAGAATACAAAACCGGTTTAGAAGATGACCTAGACAGTGGAACTAATGATGGAATCACGTAGTAACCCACGACTTTGAGTCTAGCTACAAGACTCATAAATAAAGAAAAGCGCTTCTTGGGAGGCAACCCATGTTTTGTGTGATTTTATTTGTTTGATTGTTATTTGCTTCCGTATGCATGTTTTATTTTTATTGTTGGTTGATCATGTTTCTCAATTAGAATGTGGAAATACTTTATTATGTTGTTTAGCCTAGTCTTAACTTCAACCTAAAGGTATTTTTGCAAAAGATAAGTGTAAGGGGAAACCCCAAATATGTTTTTAAGAAACAAACCGATCATGATTCTCCACAATATTTAATGAACATGTATATTCGTAATTGTTAGAGTCAAATGCTTGTATTGAGTCATAATGAAGTTTTGCAGGATTTTCCAGGAAGTAGGACAAGATTTTTCCAAAAATTTTCCGGAAACTTAACATAAAGATTTCTGCAGGTCCACTCTGACGGCGTCAGGCAATTGCTCTTGACGGCGTCAGGAGTCAAAAATCTGGAAATTTTACCAGTTTTGTTTTTCTAACGGAGTCTTATGGTTTTTGTGATTTATTAAGTTTTATAATCTCCATGAAATCTGCAAACTTCATTCCACAAGCATTATATCTTACTTTGTTTTCTAGGATTTAGTAACTTATATAGGATGCCGCCGATTTTACGCGAGGTTGCCTTGTCTACTTTTGTCAGGATCTACAGGTTATTTAAGACAAGAAGATGATTTATATTCTGGATGGGAAGCTTTGATTGTTCATTTTCTTGGAGGAAGATTTAACCTGGCCAACCTAAAATCCATACCGAGCGAATCAGGGGAGTATTTGATTTCATTCTTTTTACTTTTAACTTTTACATTCTTTATTTGAACATTGGGGACAATGTTCATCCTAAGTGTAAGGGGAGGGTAAAAAGATGATACCTTACATATGTACTTTCGCTTGAGTTTGTTTTGTTTGATAGTAGATGAGTAATAAAACTATGAGAAATACTTGTTAGTGTAATTTTAGCGCCAAATTTAAAATTTTTTACAACATTTAGGAGTGAAACTTTAGCCATAGCAAGCGTCTCATGGATAGGAGGTTGTATGACTAGCACATAACCGTATATTCAGAAAAATTTTCCACCCAAAAATGTGAGGTTCGCCTTTAGATTTGATAGGAAAAGCATTTACTATTAGTGCTTATGAGTGTACCGGTAGCATTTAGATTCTAGAACTTGCGTTAGTGATGCATCCCGAGACCGCTAGTGAGACTACATTCGTGTAGTAGGATTTACTACATGATAAGAGGCATTAGGATCACCCTTGTGTTAAACCCGTATCATGATTACTTGACCATTTAAGTCATATTACTTGGCTAGTTAAGTCAACTAATTTTTCCCACACCCTTAGCGTTGTACTTATTTTTAGTACACGAAACCCCTAGTACAACCCTCCGAGCCTATCTTTTCGTTTCTAACTTTAAGCATCTTACTTAAAGGAAGAATTTGTTACACCCCACTTAAATGTACACCCAAATCGCCTTAGCCTTCCGTGTATGCGCTCATTTTTAGTGCATTATTGTTATTTGTTAAACCCTAAGTTAACTTTCTAATTGATTACATGGTTGCTAAGTCGAGTCATATCCTTGTACATATTGTTTCGGGACGATTGGGACTCATGGGTAAGTACTTATTTTATGGAGTAATGGGGAAGAACATCATATTATTACCCCCACATGTACGTTAATCTTAAAAGTGCTCCAAGTGTTTTGATTTTCTTAATTCGAGTCATTAGAATAGTTAATGTAAAGTATGTAAAGATTCAAGTGTAAGGGGAACGTTTATACCCCTATGATGTATTATTTTGGATGGTAGGGTAAGAGTGTATGCAAAAAAAAAAAAAAAAAAAAAAAAAAAAAAAAAAAAATCGAAAAAATTAAGAAAAAGAAAAAAAAATAGAAAAGAAAAAGAGAAAAATCATACGGACTACCATCCCGTTTTCATTTTATGTTTTTGTTATTTTTCATTTATTAGCTTAAGTCGAGTCTAGTCTTGGCTTAGCAACGCCATCTTGTACATGTAATTTACTAAGATTGTTAACTCGCCACCAGTAAAATTCCCTTTATCCAACAAAACCGTGTAATTCATATCCCTACACCTAACGTTATAACCCTTTCAAAAGACCTCTTTGATAGTTTACCCTAGGTGCTTACGCCATGTGGTGGAGGTTTGATCCTTTCCCAAGCCTATGGTAATCTATTTTGCTATGACAGGTAGTGAGAGATATCTTCCATTTCCATAATGTTATATTACTTTATTACACCCGAGAGATGTGAGTATCTAAACACTATTTGTGAGGTGCTTGTATATGACTTCCGTGCTTGTCTATTGGTCTTTAGTGGAACGATTATTTGTTGTAATTACTTTTATATTAGTGTTAAATGACCCCTAACTTGTCTTTTGAGTAGAATAAAAGCTCATTTGCTTGAGGACAAGCAAATCTCAAGTGTAAGGGTATATGATGAGGCGAAAAATGATCCGTTTTTAGGGGGTCATTTAAGCCCGAATCCGACTTTATTTGATCAAATATTGCCCTAAATCGTTCCTTTTGTGATTTTAGGTGTTTGGAAAGTGAATTCTGGAAAAGAGGCTATTTTGGACGTTTTTGGAGCATAAAGTGAAGGAAACGACAAAGTACCAAAAGTCCAAGCTGGAAATACAAGGTGACGGCGTCACGACTTGAGTCTTGACGGCGTCAGACATGATGAATGTTTTACCGTAGCTGGTGACGGCGTCAGATGAGTAGATGACGGCGTCAAAGTGGCCAAGATTAATTTACCGTAGGTGGTGACGGCGTCACATAGGCCGTCACAAGTGGATCTAGGGCGTCCGAGGAAGTTTATGGCGGCGAGTTGACGGCGTCAGATTTAACTCTTGACGCCGTCAGGACGATTTTCCTATATATAGTTTTCTAGTTTTTTCATTAAAAAAGGAGGAGAAGTTTTGGTGAAACCCTAAAGACGATTTTGGTGCCTCTTTTACAGGTTTTTCAAGGGTTCCAAACCCTTGAGACCTTGCATTGTAATTGAGATAAGTATACTCTTAATTCAATCAATATGTCTATGTGTTGGTTGTTTATCTTTTGTTCTTATCTTAATTCTACTATGCTAGGCTAGATTTTCTTTGTGTTTGCTTAGATCTAATGAAACCTAGATGTTAATTATGTGTTGATTACTTGTCTATTCTTGTTCTTGGATGAATGATATTATATGTTAGGCTTAAGAAAACTGGCAGATCTCCAATGGTAACATGCTTGAACGTCTTAAGAAACATGAACCGAGGCGTACTAGGTCTTTATTGGTTGTATTTAATGCATGAGCCACTGTTTACAATCCCTATAGTTGTACTGGGTCATGGTGTAGGAGGAGATAAGAGCTCATAGAGTTGGGGAGTTATGTATGCCACCCCACGAATGGTATTAAGGAATACAATCCGTCATCCATACAAGTATAACAAGTAATTGACATGTAAAAGATATCTAGGGAGTAATGAAGTCTAAGTAAACACAATTTCTCCACATACTGCTCACAACCTTAGTTTAATATTAGTTTGTTTTCATTTTTATTATTTTATTTTGATTGCATCTTAGTTTTGGGTTAGTTGATTAGCAACTAATTCCGCCCACTCCTTCAAAACCCGAGATTTACTTGCTTTTATAAAAATACAAAAACACAAAAAGAATCATCTTTCATCTCTAGAACTATTAATTAGGTTTTCTAATCCTAGCGACACTATTCCCAAGCTGAACGATCAATCCCCCGGTACTTGTCACTATACTATACTACAACGATCAGGTACACTGCCTGGTGGGGGTTGTAAGCCTCGCGAGATCCCTCGAGAGGTAAAGCAAGGTGCGATTCCCACGCATCAAAAATCCTGCAAAACTTCATTATGACTCAATACAAACATTTGACTCTAACAAATACGAATATACATGTCCATTTATTATTGTTGAGAATCATGATCGGGTTGTTTCTTAAAAACATATTTGGGGTTTCCCCTTACACTTATTTTTTGCAAAAATACCTTTAGGTTGAAGTTAAGATTAGGCCAAACAACATAATAAAGTATTTCCACATTTTAGTTGAGAAACATGATTAACCAACAATAAAAATAAAACATGCATACGGAAACAAATAACAATCAAACAAATAAAATCACACAAAACATGGGTTGCCTCCCAAGAAGCGCTTTTCTTTATTTACGAGTCTTGTAGCTAGACTCAAAGTCATGGGTTATCGTGTATCGCTTATGCTCACGTAACCAAGTGTGAGCCATCTAATAGTCGCCTCATCTTTCTTATATTCGTCTCCTAACTCTAAGCACCCGCGATAATATCTTTTATTCTTTTCATGCGTGTACTTAAGTCCTTTTCTCTTATCATTCTCACTTAGCATTTCCATAGGCGGATACCTGCTACACTTTTCCATGGAGAAATCCTTGAACCTAGGGTGTGTGCGGGGCATTTGATAGACAAATTCTTCATCCCCACCCGAGAATGTAATTAACCCTTCTATGAGTTTTTCATCGAGGTTGGTCAACCGTTTGAAAGGCTTTCCAAACACATCTTGGGTCAATTTATCATCAATAAATTCTCCTAGATTCTCCATAACCATGAACTCAACAAGATAAACCAAACTCCCTACAAACACATGCAATGGTATAGCCCTAGCCACAATGTTTTCTCCTTTGTATTCCAACTCATCAACCATGATTTTATTGTACTCATTACGTGAGATTATGTTCATTGGAAGAGATGAGTTGAGATAGGCGTTAAAGCTTTTAAATCCAATCTTACAAGGGAATTGCATGTTAAATGAACTATCACACTCAATCCTAGTTCTAGGGTCAACATACCTAAGAGGGTTTATTTCCTCTTCCATTCTATCCGCATTAATCACGTCACCATCATCAAGATCCTCATCGGAGTCTGAATAGTAAAAAGGACTAGCCCTATGGTCATTATCATGATCAGACTCTTCTAACTCAGAATTATTGTCAAAGTGGTGATTGGGTGAGAGGTTAGGTGGGTTCTCATTTTCTGCTAAAGGAAGTGGGGTGGGCATTTGGAAAATCCTACGACGAAAAACACGAATAATAGGAATTGAGCGATCAATGTTACTGTTATCCATCGAAAAAGTTTACGAACAAAGACACAAAGAAATGAGATAGACTAAAGAAGACCTAAAAATAAAAATAAAAATCTTACTAGAAAGGAATCTAGCAAGTAGCCCTAATAAAAAGAAATCCTAACCTAGACAATAACTATTCCCCGGCAGCGGCGCCAAAAACTTGATGCGTGGGAATCGCACCTTGCTTTACCTCTCGAGGGATCTCGAGAAGCTTACAACCCCCACCAGGCAGTGTACCTGATCGTTGTAGTATAGTATAGTGACAAGTACCGGGGGATTGATCGTTCAGCTTAGGAATAGTGTCGCTAGGATTAGAAAACCTAATTAATAGTTCTAAAGGTGAGAGATGATTATTTTTGTATTTTTATATTTTTATAAAAGCAAGTAAAATCTCGGGTTTTGGAAGAGTGGGCGGAATTAGTTGCTATTCAACTAACCCAAAGCTAAGATGCAATCAAAATAAAATAATAAAAATGAAAATAAACTAATTATACTAAGGTTGTGAGCAGTGGTTGGAGAAATTGTGTTTACTTAGACTTCATTACTCCCTAGATATCTTTTACATGTTAATTACTTGTTACACTTGTATGGATGACGGATTGTATTCCTTAATACCATTCGTGGGGTGGCATACATAACTCCCCAACTGTATGAGCTCTTATCTCCTCCTACACCATGACCCAGCAAAACTATAGGGATTGTAAACAGTGGCTCATGCATTAAATACAACCAATAAAGACCTAGTACGCCTCGGTTCATGTTTCTTAAGACGTTCAAGCATGTTACCATTTGGAGATCTGCCAGTTTTCTTAAGCCTACCATATAATATCATTCATCCAAAACAAGAATAGACAAGTAATCAACACATAATCAACATCTAGGTTTCATTAGATCTAAGCAAACACAAAAGAGATCTAGCCTAGCATAGTAGAATTGAGACAAGAACAAGATATAAACAACCAACACATAGACATATTGATTGAATTGAAAGTACACTTATCTCAATTACAATACAAGGTCTCAAGGGTTTGGAACCCTTGAAAAACCTGTAAAAGAGGCACCAAAATCGTCTTTAGGGTTTCACCAAAACTTCTCCTCTTTTAATGAAAAAACTAGAAAACTATATATAGGAAAAGTAGGCTGACGGCGTCAAGAGTTACTTGTGACGCCGTCACCTCGCCGCCATATACTTCCTCGGACGGCCTTGATCCACTTATGACGGCCTATGTGACGTCGTCACCACCCACGGTATTTTATTCTTGCCACTTTGACGCCGTCATGAAGCCTTCTGACGCCGTCACCACCTTCGGTGTTTAATTCTTCATGTCTGACGCCGTCAAGATGGTAGTCTTGACGCCGTCACCTTGTATCTTCAGCATGGAAATTTGGTACTTAGCCGTTTTCTTCACTTTTATGCTCCAAAAACGTCCAAAATGGCTTCTTTTCCAGAATTCACTCTCCAAACACCTAAAATCACAAAAGGAACGATTTAGGGCAATATTTGATCAAATAAATTCGGATTCGGGCTTAAATGACCCCCTAAAAACGGATCATTTTTCGCCTTATCACAACCCTACTAGTAGCTGTAATAACAACTCCAGTAGCAGACTGGATTGATGAACCAATTAAAGAAGCAAGTGTTGTTTGTTCAACTGCTTCTTCGGCTTGGTTTTTGCTTGATGAAACACCAACACCAAGTATTGCAGTTCCAGTCTTTAATCTCTGCCTTAACATTTGCATAGTCCACATTACCAGTCCAAGTATCTACATTTCCATCATACACCCATCAGCTTAGAAAAACCAATAGAAAAATAGACGCCAGTAATTTCATAATTCACTTACTAATTATATCTAAAATTCCTTGAACTCCTTGATGGAGTACATCATCAGCAAGAAGAAAAGCATCCTGAAGTGGAGTTTGTTCATCAACGATATCTAGTAAACGATCATTTGGGATGACTATAAGCGTGCCGACATTCTTTTGCAGCTTCTCGATAGCCTCTAAAGCCTGAAAATGTTTCAAAGATATTAAGGGCCTTGGCTTGCAATTAGAAACAATGAAAGTAAAAAGCTTATAATCCTCTGTAGAAGAGCTACAGTGTGACTTTGGGACATAAGATGGTAATACAATTGACCAAAATAGCATATTGTGCATGAACTGATCTTTTACGTCCTTCAAAGCTTAAAGAGGCTTAAAGGGTAGGTACCAACACCAACAGTCAAGTATCCCGCTTCATTTGCTATCTGAGCTACAACAGGAGCAACACCAGACCCTAATACCACTAACCATACTAGCTGTAATAAACATAAGATCCGACCCTTTAAACGCATACTCAATAGCTTCCTTTGATTCCTCGGCTGCCTGCTCACCCAAAAGTGGATTCCCACCCGTACCTGCACATAAATATCTACAAACATCAATATCAACTAAGACTTGTATAAACATAAGAAATCTATGCAAATATAGAACTAATAATCATACCAAGTCCACGAGTCAAAAGTTCTCCAATTTGTACCTGGTTTTATGCAACGGATTGTAGAGGGGCTTGAGAATCTGTTTAATGGCGTAAAAATCAACGTCGTGTTGTTCAATATAAAAAAATACCAAGAAAAACAAACTAACTTATTTGCTTCAGCAAAAATAGTGCTAGTCCAAATAAGGAAAATAAGCGGAACGCATTTGATTAAGACCTCCATCACACGAAACAACCAAGTAATCATTATTCTTATACACTCCTATATTACAACAAAAACTTTAACCACAACAAAATATAGTGCGTACGCCATAGATAGCATGGTGGAACTTGTACCAGATAAAGAAAAACTTGTGTTGAAAAATATAAGATCTTACATGCTTCAATGTGTTCGTTCAGCGTGTGTTGTCACTAAATCTTGTGCTTGCATTATGGAAGACAACTACACTGCAAATACATCCATACAATAACAATTACAAGAATGTACACAGTTTCATGTAACTTAGCGCACATAATAGAGATGAAAGAAGATGAAAACCTGTCAACTTGGCATAGAAAGATGTATGCCATTTCCGAAACTCGAGCTGACCGTGGGTAGACTAACGCCTTAAACAGTGCCCAGACAAACCTGTTCACACATTACAGTGTACACGCATCTCTTGTCACGAATAAGAATATACACATGTATTAATAGTAAAATGCTAAAAATCAGCCCAAAAAAACACCATTCAATATGTTTTAAAAATAATATAGGTTACCAAAATATGTCAAAAACAATTTAATTAACATATAAAGACAATGTGTGTTACAAAATTCATACCGAGTGATGTATTCAGCCATTTGTGAGATGATGATCACTTTGATCATCTATCTTGTTTTTTTATTTTTTTGTTCTTATTATTTTTTTCTTTGGTAGTTGAATCCTTCCTCTTTTAGGCTACTACTGCTTTCTGTCACCTATCAAGTATAACCAAGAATAAATATAACCAATTAAGAACCATAACCAAACTAAACCAAATTTAATTAACCATTATTACATGAACTGTTATCAATCACCGGTTCAGAATAGATAAGCTACCCACCAAATAAAGAAATGACCACAATTTTGTTAATTTCATAGATTATCAACACACATAACCCAACAGAATTAATATGGTCTGAGTGAATTCTTACCAAGAACATGTAACCCAGTTAATCTTGAACTTCAATTTCCCATAACCCCGTTACACAGTGATAGTTGTCGCATATATTCCTTCTAGATCCTTAGCAAAGTAACCAAATAAACGATGTTATGATTCAAAAGGAAATAAGAACGATTGTTTTACAATTAACAAAAATGATGAACGTACAAACTGATTAATGGAGGGATCAACTTGGTTCCGTTCAACATGTTCCCTTTCAGCGTGTTCACTTTTAGCATGTTTGTGTTCAGTGTGTTCGCTTTCAGCATGTTCGCGTTCAGCGTGTTCGCTTTCAATGTGTTCGCGTTCAGCGTGTCCGCATTCAGCGTGTTCGTTTTCAGCGTGTTCTGTGTTCAGCGTGTTCACTTTTAGTGTGTTCTGTGTTCAGCTTGTTCAAACTGAACCAAGGAAATGAACCACTTATCACCTTCATCATCTGAAAGCCTCCTTCAAAAACCCTCCTATGGAAACATTCAATCATAAAGTCCAACTTCTCATCACAAACTGGACACCAGAAACCCATCACCCCTTATCATAAACCCACATTAGTGATGTGCGCTTTATTATGCAAGTTTTAAATTTATAAGGGTCAATTACCAAATCTAGAAACAACACATACGAGCAAGTGTACTCGTCCGTTATAGCAAGATATGATGGTAAGTCGGGATCGTTCGCAGGGATTTGTGAGTGAATCAAAATATAAGTCTAAAAGTAAATCTCTAATGTACGCAAATAAGATAATAAGCAAATTCAATAATTTAAAAACTACACTTGTTTAGACTAGTTTTCTACTTACTGACACATATGATTGTGATAACTTTTGATAACATGTTGGTTGTGATAATTAGATGGTGGTCTAATCTATTGTTTCTACAAGTTAAACCTTCGTCAAGATTTTAGTTCATAAAAACAAGCTTTAGTTGTAAACCAATCAATTCAAGATCCATCCAAGGTTCATAAGGTATGGTGAATATCTTAAACACAAGAACAAACTCTTATTACAAATCAAATACTCTTAGGAAATGGTCAATACAAAAGGTAACCCATTCATAGACAAAAAGGTTACAATTGTTTATAAACATCTAAACTTTCGTCCAACTAAAGGTTTACAAACAATCCGATTTGATGTTATAAAAGCATTCTCATTACAATCATACTTCTTGTTTCTTTGTTTAGCCAAGAATAATTATGGTGAAAAACAATCATTCATAGACAAATGATTATAACTAGTTGAATAATAACAAATCTTTCGACCCTTGAAACTATTATCAATTAGTTAACCTTGATTCAACAAATGTCACTATGAAACTTAAGGTACAATTGGTTCTTAGGATTGACTTGAAATTGAATTAAAACATGTTATCACAATCATAACTATCACTAAGCATAAAACATCATCAAAACAAGTGTAAAAAGGCTACTAGCCACTCATAGCAAACATGCAAATAAACTCAGAATATTTAACATTAGAAACCATGGTTATAAGTCTTACAATACTTTGTAATTGATAACAAATGACAAGGTATTGATAACCTAAGTATTGGTGATGATTTCTTGAGATTTTTGGCCTCCAAATGTTGCTTCCTTGGTCCTCCAAAGTTCCTGGTTCTTTCTGCACGAATTTTCCTTCTTTGAGAGCTAGATGATGATAATAATTGAGAGTAGTAATTTGTGTAAATGATCTCTTCAATAGTGTCTTTAATTGTGTACTCTTGGGGTCCTGTTAGGCTTGTCAAATATTCCTAGTAATGAATAGGGACTTAAATGCTGGAACTTGGACAACAAGACACTAAGAAGGGCCTAGAACCATGGGACAAAAGACCAAGATTCGTGCACAAAAGTTGATATGCACATGCATAAATGTCCATCCGATCGGTTGCGGGTTGATACCGATCAGATTGATGTGGACATTATGGCTATCCGATCGGTTATACTTCAACCGATCGGATGGTAGATTCTGGTTGCATTGGACTTTGACTTTTCCTTGTGTAGTTCTTTATGCACTATCCAAACTTGATTAACTCTGAACTTGGAACTTTGAGATGACAAAACTTAGGTTCTCTTTATGAAATGCTTCACAGATTGGACTTTTGATCTTGGGAATCTTCGTGTAATCGCATATACTTCATTTTCTTCACTTTTTCTCCATTTTTCCTACATTTGGCTATTTATGCTACAAAAACATACTTTGATACGATTTAGTGGCAAAAGCATATATAAACAACCAAATAACATACATAAAACCACTAATAATGCTTATAAAAACATGTTAACTTTGAGCGTTATCAAATCCCCCACACTTAAACTTTGCTTGTCCTCAAGCAAATCTAGAAGAAAACTAAATATCCACATGGTAACCCAGAATGATTAGAAAAAATGTGATGCAAATCCACCAAGTACAAGTACAAGATAAGATTCATCATTTTTAAGCTTTAGTGATGAAAAACCGAGATGTTTGACAATACCCAACGATTTTCTTGCTTGATTAACACTTCTAAAACACCTCACGAAATAAGAATAAGATATAATTCACTCATAACACTCATATATGGGGTAGCATATATGATAAATCACACTCATTGCTCAGTCATGATCTAATTATTACCATAGGCTTGTACAAGAAACAAAACTACACCGCAATGGCGTAAGCACCAAGTCTACATATCAAAGAGGTCTTTTATTTGGGTTGTAATGTTTAGGCTTCGGGTTGTACCAGGCTTACGTTCAAACATCTCATACAAAAACATAATAGATTGCTGGCGCGAATTCTTGATTACTCAAAAACCGGATGGTCACTACCATATTCATGCACTTGATATTCTCACAAAGCCATTACAATATCCGTAGAGATAAAGTAATTTGGTAAGGGTAGGGATATGGCATGGTAATATTTATAAAATTGGTTTTAAAAGAAAAATAAAGTCAAGTCTAAGTCTCATTGTTGCTAGTCACCGAACTATCCGCAAATCCGTAAATGATTATAGTTACAATCATCTTTTCTTCAAACTTTCACATATCGTTACATTGATTCGCCATAATAATATTCTTCATACATAGCACATCGGCTAACAACATATCACATAACTTCGTCTTCACATATAGCACATTTGCTATAATTGTCACCTTATAGTTGCGATGACTTATATATATATATATATATATATATATATATATATATATATATATATATATATATATTGCAATAAACTCACACTTCGCATAAGCATTGCCACAAAAATACAAATAAGAAGCTGCAGTCTCCATCTTTGTCGGAATGGCACACACAAGTTTGGTGAAGTGTGGCTAACTAATAATCATCAAAAACAATCCAACATACTAAGCAACTAGCAACCCACCATTTAGACTTTGACAAAGGTTAGGCTAAGGTTTAAAGTGTAAAATATTTTTGTATTTTTTTGGATGTAACAAAAACGAAAAGGATGGCTCGAAGGGTGTAACTAAGGGTATCTAGCGTTAAAGATGAACGCTAACAAAAGGGTTAAAAATTGGAAATTAACTAATCAATGTGACTAGCTAAAAATCAATAAGGAAGGCTATTTGGTTAAAATCCTAAGGTTGCCTCTTATCACGTATGTGTACTTATATTACAAAAATGTAATCTCAGAACGGTCTCATAATGATTTACAAGTACAAGTTCTAGAATAAATAAAATCACCGGCATACTCATAACAAAAGATTCGAGCATATAAGATGCATGCTAGACATGAACAGGCTAAAATCCTCACAATTTAGTGGAAAGGGTTATAATGTGTGCTAGCAAATGTTATCGATCCAAAAGTGGATTGCAATATTAATCGGGACACATCTCAATTCTTTCAAAATTACTGATTTTTCCAGTGGATAGATCCAGTTATTCTAATAAATTACTCCTAAAAGTGTGAAAACAACTAGATTATAAGGACAAACAAAATTTAAAAATTAAATCGATATTAGACTTAATTTCTTATTTACCTACTCACCCCTCACCCCCCCCCCCCCCCCCACACTTAAGATAAGCATTGTCCTCAATGTGATAAACTAACTTAAAAGTATGAAAGTAGGAAAAATGAGAAATTAAACCATGATATCCTGTTTTATGTTTCTATCCAATCTTCTGTTTCTTGCAATCAACACCTGCATTATTAGAAACAAAAACAAACAAACAAAAAGCATTGCAGTTTTATTCAAATTAGTGGCACACCCCCACACTTAAGTTTGACCAAGCGGTAAAACTTTGGGGTGTAGACACTGAAAAATAAAATAAATTAAAAATAAACACACGGGTTGCCTCCCGAGAAGCGCTTGTTTTATTAACGAGTCCTCAGCCGGACTCAAACTTCGAATAGATTATGTAGTTGTAGTGTTACATTTCTTTTTAGGGATGTACACCACATTTCCTAACACAATTCCCTCCCATGTTTCATCTATGTTTTCCAATGTAACTTTTTCTCATGCTCTAGGAAGAGCATCATAGATAAAACCATTATTGTGTGCCCAAGAGACCATTCCCTTGTGTGGAGCCATGAATGTGATAGCTTCATATTCAAATTTGGATGGAATTTCTTCATTAGAAATTACGTTTAATTGCTCTTTATCATAATAGAGTTTAATTCGGTGCCCATTTACAATGAAACTTCCACCATGTTTGTCATAAAGTTCAACATAACCTGATGGAAATCCATGTTTCACTACATATGGTCCAAACCATTTTGGTTTGAGTTTCGGAGCTTTAAACTTGTATTTCATATTGAAGAGCAGAATTTATCTCCAACTTTGAATTGTTTTTGAATTCTCGGCTTTCTATCGTGGTAAGCTTTGGTTCTTGCTTTGTATAGCTTGGAGTTCTCATAAGCTTGAAGTCTTAACTCATTGAGTTCATGCAATTGCAAAAATCTCTTTTCTCCAGCTATTTTTAGATCAGGATTACAGCTTCTTAACGCCCAGTAAGCACGGTGCTCAAGTTCGAACGGTAGATGACATGTTTTCCCATACAAGAGTCTGTATGGTGTTGTACCAATTGGTGTCTTATATGCCGTACGAAATGCCCATAGAGCGTCTTCTAATTTCCTTGACCAAACGGAAGGATTGTCCTTAACCGTTCTTTCAAGTATTCTTTTTATAGCTCTATTGGTCTTTTTGACATGACCACTACTTTGTGGATGATAAGCTGTAGCAAAACGATGATGAACTCCATATCGTTTCATTACTTTCTCCATTTGTTTATTACAGAACTGGGATCCTCTATCACTTATTAAAGCTTTAGGAATTCCATAGCGAGCAAAAAGCTTTTTGAGAAAGTTGACAACAACTCGTGCATCGTTAGTAGGAAGAGCTTCAGCTTCAACCTATTTGGAAACATAATCGATAGCAACGAGGATATATTCGTATTTGTGTGATTTAGGGAAGGGTCCCATAAAATCAATTCCCGAAATGTCGAATATTTCACAGACTTGAATGCTCTTTTGAGGCATTTCGTCTCTTCGAGAAAGGTTACCAGATTTTTGGCACGCATCGCAGTTTTGAACGAGAGTATATGCTTCTTTGAAAATTGTAGGCCAATAGAATCCAGCATAAAAAACTTTTCTAGCTGTAGTGGAAGGACCATAATGTCCCCCAGCTGGGCCATGATGACATTCATCAAGAATTTTTCATTTTCGGCACCCGAAACACATCTTCGTATCATTCCATCCTTGCACATTTTAAAAAGGTAAGGTTTCTCCCAATAATAGTGTTTTAGTTCTGAAAAGAACTTACTACGTTGGTAGTGACTCATCCCTTTTTTAAGAATATCTCCTGCAAGATAATTTGTGTAATCTGCAAACCGTGGTACTTCCTCATCATCATCGTTATCTATCGTCATGAGAGTTTCTTCTGAAAAATAATCATTAATTTCGTTTTCTTTTAATTCTTCCAAATTCGGATTCTCAAGACGTGACAAATGATCAGCTGCAAGATTTTCTGCTCCTTTCTTGTCTTTTGTTTCGATATCGAATTCTTGTAGTAGTAAAATCCATCTGATAAGACGCGGTTTTGCATCTTGTTTGGTAAACAGATATTTGAGTGCGGAATGATCTGTAAAAACTATCATTTTTGAAAGCACGAGATAAGATCTGAATTTGTCGAATGCAAAAACTACGGCTAATAATTCCTTTTCTGTAACTGTATAGTTTTGTTGAGC
The DNA here is from genome assembly GCA_030686995.1 of Artemisia argyi. Classification (NCBI taxonomy): domain Eukaryota; kingdom Viridiplantae; phylum Streptophyta; class Magnoliopsida; order Asterales; family Asteraceae; genus Artemisia; species Artemisia argyi. The sequence continues at coordinate 42,059,192 of CM060697.1, forward strand.
ATTGTTGAGTGTTTTACTAGCGAAGTATATAGGACGAAAATGTTTTCCTTCACGTTGTCCTAAAACAGCTCCAACAGCGAAATCGCTTGCATCACAAATAATTTCAAATGGTAGTGACCAATTAGGTGCAACCATAATTGGGGCACTAGTCAATTGACTTTTCAATGTTTCGAAAGCTTTAATGCAGTCTACATTAAAATCAAATACAGAATCCTTTTCTAAAAGTTTAGTCATAGGATGTGATATTTTTGAAAAATCTTTGATAAATCGGCGATAAAAACCGGCATGTCCTAGAAAACTTCTAACGGCTTTAACGTTAGTTGGTGGTGGTAATTTGGTGATAACATCTATTTTAGCTTTGTCTACTTCCATTCCTGAACTTGATATCTTGTGTCCTAACACAATTCCTTCAGTTTCCATGAAATGACATTTTTCCCAATTAAGAACTAGATGTGCAGCTTCACATCTCTCAAGCATTTTATCGAGATTGGAAAGACAAGTTTCAAAAGAATCACCAAAAACTGAAAAGTCATCCATGAAAACTTCCATAGATGTCTCAAGCATATCTTGGAATATTGCGATCATACACCTTTGAAAAATTGCAGGTGCATTACATAGACCAAAAGGCATACGCCGGTAAGCGTAGGTTCCAAAAGGACATGTAAATGTGGTTTTCTCTTGATCGGCTGGATCGATAGGAATTTGGAAATATCCTGAAAAACCATCAAGGAAGCAAAAGTATTTGTTTCCTGCTAATCTTTCGAGCATCTTATCCATGAACGGTAAAGGAAAATGATCTTTCCTGGTGGCTTTATTAAGTTTTCTGTAATCAATACATACTCGTCATCCAGTGACAGTTCTAGTAGGAACTAATTCATTCCTTTCGTTTGTCATTGCAGTCATTCCTCCTTTCTTCGGAACACAATGAACTGGACTCACCCATGGGCTATCCTCGATAGGATAAATAATTCCTGCGTCAAGAAGTTTAATGATTTCCTTCTTAACAACTTCTTTCATATTGGGGTTGATTCGACGTTGTCTTTCTACAACGGGTTTAGTATCTTCTTCACAATTGATTTTGTGTTTGCAAAAATCTGGGCTAATTCCTGGAATATCAGAAGTTTTCCACGCAAAAGCGCATTTATGCTTCTTAAGAACAGAAACGAGTCTTTCTTTTTGATTTGTTTTGAGCAACGACGATATGACTACTGGAAGAAGTGAGTTTTCTTCTAAGTAGGCGTATTCGAGATTATTGGGAAGGGGTTTGAGTTCCAAATCAGTGGGTGGTTCTTCTAGAGATGATTTGATTTTCATTTGATCTTTTTCAGTGATATCTTTAAATTTCTCTTGTTCCTCTTCTTCTAATTTTACTTCCATGAATTCCTCAAATTCTTTATCAGAATCTATTTCACTGATCTTTTCTGAAGTAGTCATGAATGGTTTCGAATCGTCAAGTAATGCATCCAATTCTTCTTCAGTGACTTCATCAATTACATCGATGTTATAGCATGTGTCATCACTGGAATTTGGATATTTCATTGCTTTATCGATTAAGAATGTGATTCGATCTTCTCCTGCTCCAAGATTGAGTTCTCTGCCTTTGACTTTGATCATGGCATCAGCAGTGTTTAAGAAAGGTCTTCCTAAGATTAAGGGTACTCGACTATCTCCCTCCATTTCTAAGATGACAAAATCCACAGGAAAAACAAATTTACCAACTTGAACAAGCATATTTTCAGCAACCCCAACAGGATATTGGTATGTATGGTTTGCTAATCTTATACTCATCTTAGTAGGTTTCAATGTATTGATGGAAAGTTTAGAATACAACGAATAGGGCATTAAATTGATACTTGCACCTAGATCGGCTAAAGCATCACATGTGATGTTGTTTCCTAATGTACATGGTATAAGAAAACTTCCGGGATCTTCTAGTTTTGGTAGAATTTTGTTTTGAATGATAGCAGAGCATTCTTCATTGAGAACGGTAGCAGAAATTTGTTCCAACTTGTTTCGATTATTAAGAAGTTCTTTCAAAAATTTCCCATAATTGGGCATTCCAGCTAGAACATCAACGAGGGGTACGTTAATTCTAACTTCTTTGATCATCTCAAAAAACTTCTTATTTCGCTCCTCTCTTTTCTCTTTTCTTAGTGCTTGTGGATATGGTATTTTCGGTGTATAAGGTTTTATTGGTGGAACGGTATTTTCTTTGGTTGGTATTTGGGTTGGTTCTTCTTCAGCTGCTTCTTCTTCAGCTTCTTCCTCTTTCTCATCTTGAATGATAGTATTATCGGTAGGAACGGGTGGTGGATCATATGAAAGACCACTTCGAGTGAATACATCATTGATATGCTCATTTATGTTTTGTGGTGGACGATAATTCTTATCGTTTGATCCAGATGGTTTTGGATTGGATTGGGTGTTACTTGGTAATGTACCAGGAATTCGAGAAGAAAATTGATCAGAAAGTCTACCAAATTTTTGTTCAAGATCCTGGATAGAAGCTTGATGATTTTTCTGACCTTGCTCAACTTTGGTTTTGAGATTGAAAAATTGAGTTTTTACAAACTCATTTGTAGTTCTTTGAGCAATTACGAAATCTCGCATCATTTTTTCGAAATCAGATTCTTCCTTTTTATCAGAATTTGATGGGTTTGGGTTGTTTGTTCGGGGTTGAAAATCACGGTTGTTATCCCTTTGTTGGCGGTCTTGCCAATTTCCAAAACTTCTTCCGTAATAATTACCACGAAAACCTCCTCCATGATATCCTCCTTGGACATAATTGGCTTCCCCTTCGTTGGGTCCATTCATAGGTTGGTCATCACACTCGGATGATGTGTGATTTCCTCCACAATTATTACAGCCATCTCGCATTTATTTCATTTCTCCTTTTATATCTTTGTATTGTGAGTCGATTTTAGAAGACAAGGCTTCTATTTTATCCATGAGTTTCGAATTATCTGAACTTTCGGCAAAAGCAATGGTTTTCCATAGGGGTTTGGTTTTGGAATCTTTTGACCAATCGAGTTTAAAGAGTACTCAATCTTCGAGAAGTTGATATGCCTCGTTAGGTGTTTTGTAAAGAAAAATTCCTCCGGCATCAAGGATTGCTTAGGATGCTTCATCAAGACCATGATAAAAGATTTGGATTACTGTTCCTCGTCCTAAATTATGACCATGACAACTTTGAAGCAAATCTTTCATGCGAAGCCAAACTTCAACAAGAGATTCATTAGGATTTTGTGAAAAAGCACGGATTTCTCCCATTAGTCTATCATACATGGCAGGTGGAAAGAATCGGCTTACAAAAGCTTGCCTCATCTCCTCCCAAGTATTGATAGTTCCTGGGGTTAATTCGTTATACCATACTTTGGCATCTCCGGCGAGTGATGATGGAAAAAGTTTGAGCTTAATAGCATCGACATCGGTTTCCATAACGAAACATGCCACAAATTTCAATGAATTCGGCAATGTGTTTATGCAGATCGGCCCCGCGAACGGCCATCAAATTGACGGTCTTTGATCATAGAAAGATGGTGACCTTTAACGGTAAAGTTTTCACCAAGGTCGGCGACAACAATAGCAGCTCCAGGAGTAGGTGCTACGGTTCGATTGGCGGCCCACATGGGTTGATCGTCAGCCATGGGTATTGGTTTAAAAAGATCGGAAATCGGATGTTCTTCGGAAAGATTATCAAACCAATTAAGAATAGATGAAGATCTCTTCTTACGAAACAAACTTTCAGGATCGGATAAAGGTGTACTAAGCTTTTTAGTAGTAGAACGAGTGTTCATACAACTACTAAGAGAATCGAGTCAATTACCTAAACAGAAGAACAAGAAAATAAAATTTTCGAAAACAGAAAATTCTATCCGAATCGGTTGGATACCAAACCATCGGATGGATGCTACGGTAAAATAAAAAAAACTTGGAAAAACTGGGAAACCGATCGGTTGGATGTCTATCCGATCGGTTGGATGCTACTGATTTTTTTTTTTTTTTAGAAAACGAACATGAAAAGAAATGGACTTTTAAAACTTAAAAGAAACACAATCAAAATCCCCGGCAACGGCGCCAAAAACTTGATGTGCGTTTTATTATGCAAGCTTTAAATTTATAAGGGTGAATTACCAAATCTAGAAACAACACATACGAGCAAGTGTACTCGTCCGTTATAGCAAGATATGATGATAAGTCGGGATCGTTCGCAGGGATTTGTGAGTGAATCAAAATATAAGTCTAAAAGTAAATCTCTAATGTACGCAAATAAGATAATAAGCAAATTCAATAATTTAAAAACTACACTTGTTTAGACTAGTTTTCTACTTAATGACACACATGATTGTGATAACTTTTGATAACATGTTGGTTGTGATAATTAGATGGTGGTCTAATCTATTGTTTCTACAAGTTAAACCTTCGTCAAGATTTTAGTTCATAAAAACAAGCTTTAGGTGTAAACCAATCAATTCAAGATCCATCCAAGGTTCATAAGGTATGGTGAATATCTTAAACACAAGAACAAACTCTTATTACAAATCAAATACTCTTAGGAAATGATTAATACAAAAGGTAACCCATTCATAGACAAAAAGGTTACAATTGTTTATAAACATCTAAACTTTCGTCCAACTAAAGGTTTACAAACAATCCGATTTGATGTTATAAAAGCATTCTCATTACAATCATACTTCTTGTTTCTTTGTTTAGCCAAGAATAATTATGGTGAAAAACAATTATTCATAGACAAATGATTATAACTAGTTGAATAATAACAAATCTTTCGAACCTTGAAACTATTATCAATTAGTTAACATTGA